>JASANF010006470.1:0-113442 GCA_030248245.1 Trissonchulus sp. WLG1_4
TTTTTCTGGTACGCCACTGACAAGTGAAATATTCGGTAATCAACTACATCAATGACTACAAACTACATGTCGTTATGTAAACCGTAGGCCAAAGGTGTGAGAAATTATCAGTTCTTTGGCCAACGGTTCTGGTTCTGGTTCTACGCTCACTAAAGAAACCTAATTACGCCAAAAAATGGCACATGCTGGGACCTCCCTATTGGCAGCCTGAATCCCTCGGCTGTCTATAAATACAGAAGGAGCTCCCCATCCCCTCCAACTGCATGAGTATACAAATAAAAGCTCTAATCCTTCCTTGCTTCTTGACATAAGTCAAAATTTGTCACTTAAAAGTGCCCCAAAACACACGCTCCCGGAGTGCACTATCAAATTTTCCCATATGGAATCCGCAAAATTAACCATAGACGGCCGGCTCGGCTTGGCTCGGCTCGGCTCGGGACAGAAATTCCCCGGCTCGGTCTAACCCTAATAGTTTATTATTTAATTTTGTCATTTTCTTTGACTTGCTTTAGGGTCAAATCAATACGGACAAGCAAAAAAGATAAGGACAAGCGTAATTTAAGGAGTATTAACCGCTCTTGACTTGAGTGGGACGCTCGAGTCTACTTCGGTTCGGTACTGTTTCGGTAGAACAAGGTTTTTGACGCTAATTTTAATATTAAATTCATGTTTTGACCATTGTTTAAGTATTCTGGGTGCAAAACTATATAGCTTTTCAAGATTCTTCAAGCTTATGCTTTCCCGAAAGGAGTTGAAACTCTCTCTAACCCGGTTTGGGACAGCTGTTTTTTGTACCCTATGCGAACTTTACGATCCCAAATACTTGGGGACCGAAATTATATTCTCAGTGAGTTATATGTGCACCGTAAAACTCGATTTTAAAGTTTTAAAAAATTTGTTCATCGCATTTTTTGGCGCTTCTGCCATTACAACAGAAAGAGAGTTTAGAGTCAAAATCTGCTTATTTGAAAAAAAAACATTCGACTTTCAGATTTGCTAACATCTTTGCTTCACTTATTTCCTGTAATTTTTTCATCAACTTTTTGCTTTGCCGCGGACTGTGGATTCTTTTCTGTTAATGGGTTCCCTTGAGGTTGCCATTATAGCTCCAAGATAATAGTGTTTCTAGGATGTTGTTGACTTCAGGTTGAGTAGTGCTGGCCTAGGGGTGTAGTATTAACCATCTTTAGACATTCTTCTGGTTAAAAGTCTCAGCATCTTTCTTTAACCCCAGTTTAAGTTTGCCTGTCTAAAAGTTTAGTGGCCAGTCAACACTTATGAAGGTTAAAACCTTAACAACATTAAGGTTTAGGCTACCCCTCCCCTGAGCTAGTAAATGTTTTGAGTAACGCACCCCCCCACCAAACGGACGCAATTTTGGCCTAGTTGCAGCCAAAAAGTAACAATTTTTAAATATTGACTAAACTCAGATACAGTTGAATCAAATATTACCCATTTTTTCTTAAATACACTCAAGATAGTATATAAAACAAGCCCCATGCGTTTTTGAAGAATAAAATATTACCTACCCAGTCTGGGAACCGGCTCTTCATTCTCTTATTTCTAGATATTAGGCGAGTAGAGTTCGTAACTGGTTACAATTTTTGGTCCCGACCCGACCTTAATCGCATCAGGAGTACATAATACGAATATTTAATATTATATCTTATTATGTGCTCTTGATTGCAGTAAAATTATGCACCTGGCTTGTTTTAACTCATTCAGTCTATTTAGTTAGATATGCCATTCCTAAGCTTCGGACCAAAATAAGTGCAGTCGAATTATTCGGAATGAAACGGCTGGCTGTCATCACCTTATCTCCATCTGTCCGTACGGAAATAATTGCTCAGCACTCAGTCATGACTGGTCACTCTAACTTCAAACTTAATCTTAGCTTCACAATAGCCTAATGGCTTCTCCTTATTGTGGTTACTATAGTGACCAAAGTTTCATAAACACAAAGTGAACTCATCCAAGTGTAATAGTACGTATATCATGGCACGGGGAATGATACATTTTTTGGAATGTCTGCAATTTTTTGAGGTGTCACGCATGTCAAAAAGTTTAAACGCTTAAAAAGGTTAGGTAAAGTTCTTATTTGGTGTTTTGGACTCTTTGGTTCAGTTTGATCTGGGCTCATGATTTCTCCTGATTTCCTCTATGTTCATCGGTGCTGGGTTGAAAGTGACCCTGCTGGCAATCGGGTATTATATATAAACAGTTAAGAATTTCTGGTGTTTTTTGGAGTTTTTTATACATATCTACTGGGTCAGCTTCGGTCAAAGATTGAGGGAGTAAAGCCAGATTTTGACGTTGACTTTGCATTTTTTACAAGTTTTTTTGATACATCATACATGATATGTACATCGGGAATTAGGTAGGTCCGATCCCACGTGATCATACTTCATTCGCAAAAGTACCACACACTTTCATGACTGTATTTTTGTGGGCGCATCAAATATATATTATCTAACCATGTTTTTATCATGAATAAACAAGTCTGTTCGGTTGAAAGGTTGAAAATGTGTTCTAAAAGTTCGGCTCATTCCATTCACATTTTTTTCAAAAACAACTTTTTGAGCCGACAAATATATCAGCTAGTTTTTATTTACTTGATTATATTAAGGCCCCGTCATCCATCACTAGTTAGCAATAGGAAGTAGGGGTCTTATTCAAAATTGGACTTATCTAATTAGATCTAAATTTATTTGGTTAATAACACAGCGCCAGAAAAATGGAATGGGATGAAAATTGCCATAGTTTATGGTAATACATGTATGAGAAGGGAATGAGGGCCCTTTCAATTCCAGGGGGGGAGGGTCCTCAAAATTTTGGCAAAATTAGGTAAAAATAGCACTTTTTTGAAAATTTGGCAAACTTTTGCAATATTTAAGCTGAATTTTTTAGCCGGCTATTCTAACTTTGTGTTGTCTTATTTGCAAAATAAATTTAGATCAAATCCTCTGAATCTAAATTTAGCTATCACTGAGAAATAAGATGCATGATTTAGGATTTAGAAATAGGATTTAAGTTTTAGCCCAACCAATCAATCAGTGATAGAAACACGTACCAGCTTTCTTAATTATCATGTCTCCACTGTTATGATTATGTCTAATGATTTATTTTATTTTTTATTTTTTTATTAACTTAGTTTTGTGTATTTCAGGGTTTATTATTTTGCTTTGGCGGACCGGATCTTCTTCCTTCCTAGAAGATGGTCAAGCAACAGTGCATTTGTCAGATTTGTGTTTGTGGGTAAGGCGCGGTTTCCTACTAGAGAAGTTAGAACTAAGGATTTGAAAAAGTTTAAGTTTAAGAAAAAATAGAGATTCAAGCTTTTAAAGATTGGAGATATGCTATACCTCTAGCCTCCAGGCTACCTAGCCGAAGCTGAAGTTTAAATTATCATTATTCTTGTTGTTTGGATTATTTAGTTGGAATTACAAAACTGTTACCGTCTCAATTTTCTGATGGGGGCAGTTAAACTTCCCCCCAGTTAATTAAGCTTAAAATTTTCATATATCATTTCTCATTGAACTAATTAAACTAATTTGCATATTTCAGGCGACACAAATGTCCGGCCTATCCTAGCCACGAGACTGCTTTCGGGGACAAAAGTGCCAAGCTAACCGGACAGACTGAATATAAAAAAGTACGAACCCATTTTTTATTCCCAGTTTTTTCTTGGTCGTGGACCGATGGGCTCGAAATTTGAGTCTAAGGTTTAACCTCCCAAGTAAATTCTTACATCTGCCACTTGGGTGACGAGTATTGAATCATGGAACTTTATAGAGGTGAGCGGTCGAAACTTTTGGCTAACTCAACCATTATCAACTTTTGGGACGAAAACTTAGGCTGGAATATACAACTTAACACTGACACTGACTTTTTCCCTCAAGTCTGTAGCAGGTGATTTTAGTTGGTAGGTACTGTAGATGCGTTGCAGTGTTGCACATCAGCGGCCAAAAAGGAATTCATTTTGGAACGTTCCCGAATGGGTTCTAGTACCCAAACGCGTCCTGCAACGTACAACGCGTTCCTAACCAAGAATTCCTAAACTTGGGCATATAAGCATATGTATATACTTGGCATATAAGGCATATATCCTGGGCAAGTATAATGTGTTTAATTCGGTAAAGGAATGGGCTCTTTGTAATCGGCACCTGGTTATTGTAACTTTTTTTGTTGCAGGAGTACGCGCCAGTTCACGCGGCACGCGCCAGCCCAGCGCGACCCGCCCACGAGTCCTCCATACAGTTTGGCGACGGCACCAGCAGCCCCTTTGACTCCAGCTACAAGAAAACTTACCAACCTCATGCGGTCAGTTTAGAGAGCATCGTTTGACTAGAATAGAATATGTCTGGTTCACACTTGCGCTTCTATTCCGGTCCGAAAGCATTTGTCCGTAAGCTGCAGTAGCAAAATTCTTGCCTCGGATTGTGGTTTTGGTTTTGTCTGGTTTTCAGTTTTTTTGTAGTTTTTTTGGGCAACCGAAGCTGGGTTTGACACTAGCCTAGTTATCAAACAAAATTTCAGCCACCAATATGTATCAGGTTTTTGCTAAAAGTTTGTGCTTACGGATAAACGGACAACCTTTCCGGAAAAAGAATAAACCAGAATTTGAAGGGTATTAATTGTCTTGACTAGCTTATTAGTTTGAAATTGAAATTATCGAAATTATAAGTATGTATTCAGCTAATTTGATTCTTCCATTCCCATCAGCTCTGAATTTTAATTTTGATGAACCCCGCCATAAATGTAGCTGTAAACTTTCGCCATTCAATTTTTGTCCTGTGCACGTCTGGGCTAGAAAATCTGAGATCCCAGTCCATGTCCCAGTTTGACTGATTTTATTTTTTTTTGGAGTTTTGGGAGTCCGCAAATTCTGATCACACATTTGCATTGTAGCCATATATTTCACAATTAACATCAAATTTTGTCTGGCTCTGAAATTTATGTCGTGTGTCTTTTAGTGATAAACATTAGCTCTGAAAAAATCAAACATTAACCACCGTAGAAGCCTGTCTATGAAAAAATGGTTTGACTATGATAATTCGTGCATAATATGAATTTCCAGTGGAAATGCTATGAGCTTGATTTATTAGCATATTTAGCGTTTCTACGCAACCTAGCCTGGTTTTCGGTTTGTTTGACCTAATCTAGCCTAAACCTAGGCTTTACCTGCCCGTACCAGTAATTCAGTGCTGCTGGCTCTTGTGTGTAAGGTTTTTGTTTTTTTATTTGAGTAGGTATATAAAAGTTACTGTGGTTATTCTTCTTAAGTTCGTGTTTCGTATTATTGTAAATGAAAAAACTCATAAAAAATTGCTTCGCTAAAAAACCCCTAGTCCTTAGCTGCTAGTTTTTCTTTTTGAATAGGAAGCGTTTGAACGAGAAATCTGAAGTTTGAATAGGCGAGCAGAAATTTTGCAGTGAAGTTGACCCGCCTTTATTCGATTATTCTAAGATGACGTTGTCGTTATCACACACGGGCTCGGGGCTCATGATATTAACTTGTTTCTAGCGAACTTTTTTTCGGCCTCCCGGAAGGAAGGGAATGTGGGCATATTATAAGGCATCATAACATTTTCGTTTTCTTAAACGGAAACGGGAAAGTCTAAAATAAACGGACTAAAAATGTTAAGGACCTAAGTAAAAATTTTGGTTTACAGATCAACTTTTTAGTACTTTTTGCTTTTTATTGCAGCCTCCGAGGAAAAGTGCGTAATACTTTTTACTTTTTACTTATATAAATCAGTCTAGCCAATCGGAACGCTTTAACAGAAGCTCCGCTTCATTCTGATTGGTTAGATTTGATTTTGACATAGAACTTTATATACAAATTTCAGGTAAGTCCCAGAAGCGCTGGAGACGTCCCCCCGAACCGACGCGAGAGTTCTGGCGTGATTGGCGGCGGGAAACGGGACGCGAACCGGAACCTAATTTCCAGCAGCAAGGATGCGTACAGAGACTTCGGGCCAGAGGAGTTGAGAGAGGCCAGACAGACGCCTGCCAGACCGCCACAGCACAGCACGCCGATTGGCTCCGCCGCAGGGCAGCGACTGGCTGGCTCTGTGTCCCAGGCACGTTGGCAAAGGGGCCTGGCCTTGGTCTCACTAAGGGCCAATTCCTAAAAAGGATTAAACAGATTAGATTAAGTTTTGCCAATAACTCATGGCATAGTGGACGCATTTATATGAAATTTGCAATAGCAATTATTTGTAGCACCGCCCGCGTGTGCACTAAATTTTTTAAGTCTACCTCAACATTGAGATAAGTTAATAGGCAAACACATTTTAATCTAATCCGTTTAATCCATTTTAAGAATTGGCCCCAAGAGTACATAATAATAAACATGCTATTATAATGTCATTATTATTATTATTTTATAATTACCAAGAGTACATAATAGCATGTCTCCTATTATGTACTCGTGGTCTCACCGATCGGGTCAGGGGACTTTTGGGGCTGCATCTGAGATTGAATTTACAGGATTAGATTTAAATTTTTGTGTTTAATAACTTTGGATGAGTTTATTTATTATACTAGAGTGAGGCTTGGTCTCTGTCCAGAATTGGATTTAGTGGATTAGATCTAAATCTTCACTAAAGGAGACTAAAACTGGCCTGACTGAACTGAGTCTGACCAGAACTTGCGGAACCCTGAGACATATCGTGGTGGTGTGATTTTTGTAATTATTCGCTGTACTCCTGGTGGTTAAAATCGATTCCTTTCGTAATGAAATCGCGTGTTTCTTTTTGTCTCAGGGTCCAGCATTTTTTGTCAGACTTTAGATTTAATTTTTTTGGTTAATAACACTGAGCACCAGATTATTTTTATCAAAAGTACATACTAGCGTCTCACTTATAGAAGAAGAGTATGACACTCTTTAGCTTGCCTGTGTTCTAGCGCATGCAGATGCGCTCGTCTTTATCGGCCTCCTGTTTTAAGTTTTAAGTTTTGAACAGGTATGAGACCTTCGGAGGTGAGCTGCTTTCTGACAGGACAGACGTCTGTGCACGTATCCGATTAGCGTTCGAGTAGCCATTTATGGTATTGCCGTCTGAGTCCTGACTGGCGCACGTGTACAGCAGCTTGCTTCTGATTGGCCGCATACCTGTTTAACTTCAGTTAAACAGATAGACAAAAACCGACGATCCCTGGCGGAAGAGGGGGTGGTCCTTAGTTTTGGCCATTTTTCGGCGACAGTCGAAAATTTTTCACAATTCTTTGATATTCAACTAATTTTATTGGTACCTTTTTGGCCGCAGGCTAAAAATTTTTGCAATTTTTCAATTTTTTACGCATTTTTGGGGCACTTTTTTGGCCATCAGAGGGGGGGGGGGTGCTGGATGTTTGAGGGGGGGGGGGGTGGATACCCCCCTACCCCCCTATGTGCATCTATGAGTGAGACACTATTATGTACTCTTGGTATTTGAGTGAATCGAAGTGCCAACTTTCGGATTAGTATTCAAGCGCTTTAACCACTTGTCTATACGCTACGTGGTCACGGGGTTAAAGCCTGTTCCAGATGATGTGTAAAAACATGGGGTGTCCCCACGTAAAGCGCCCTATGTGGCGCCACATGGGGTAGCCTTTTGGTCTTAGGACATCATGTGGTATCGTGCGTGTGTGTGTGTGTGTATGTGTGAGAGTGAGTGTGTGTGGTCGTGTGTGTGTGACTCCCCTTGGGGTGGCACAAGGGGGACCCCACGCGTTTTCCTCTTCGTGTGAAACAAGCTTGGGCCTGTTGCGCCCATTGGGGATTTGGGGAAAGCGCGAGGGGTTCCACATGATCCCACATGACACCCCACAGGGCCACACCATGAGGTGTCACACTATGGCACAGGATGGGCTATGTCGCATCATGTGGAATCGTGTGACACCCATGGGGTGCCACATGGGGCGCCCCACGTGGGGATTCCCCACGTTCTCCACATCGTGGGAACGCCCATGTATACTCAGGAGTCGACAGCAAGTAATTTTGGTAGCACTGTACTTTAAAGTTTTGTGTCACAAGACGATTTCTTACGTTCAAGAGAGGTATTGTTCAGAAATATTCTAGGAGAGGTGCATTGAATTATAAATAGCTTATATGTATATTGCAATATCTCCATGAAATAAAAGAAAGTGGCTAGGCTCAGTGGCGGATCTAGGAATTTTTCATGGGGGGGGGCTCGGACCTCGATAGGCCCCCTGACCAATAGGCCCCATTGTTTCGACATGAGCTAAAATGCACTTAGTTGCTATTTTAACGCAAAAAACGACACATAATAGCATTTTTCGGTCAAAAACAGCTTATTTTCAACCACAGCAGCATCGAACGTAAAATTGGAGCTCAAAGAACCGAAAATTACAAAACGGTGCGCCGGCAAGGGTCCTGAAGCTAGCCAATCTGCAAATTTTCCGAAATTTTTTTACATGAAATTTTGTCATTTACTAAAAATGTCATTATTGTAACAATAAAACTGCTAAAACGATGGTACAGTGTACCAAAGGTATATTACGCAATTACAAATTAACTAGGTATATGAACAAAAAATGGGGAAATTTTTTATTTTTACTTCAAATTTGGTCAACTGGAGACGTATTGAAAATTTTTTCCGGCCGGACCGTAAAAACCAAAGGGGAGATCCTTGTGTAAAATTTTAGTCCGAAAAAATTTCGGGGGGGGAGGGGGAGGGAAATTCCACCGCCCCAGCTACGCCCCTGCTTAGCAGTGTATTAAGCAATCAAAGAGCGCACAATGCACAAAAGCAAGGAAGAATAAGCCACAAGGTTGCAGGGGTGTGGGGGCGGCAGCCCCCAGAAACAAATTTGAAAAAAAAATATTTTTAGGCCGATTTCAGTTAATTGCGGACGTATATCGGAAACTTTTCCAGCCAGGCCATAAAAACAATGGGGGATCCTTGTGTAGAGTAAATGACAGGCTACAAGGGCCTAAAATAGGCCCCAAAGCAACATGGAGAGGGGGCCTATCTAGTCTACGACAGGCTACAAGGGCCTAAATAGGCCCCAAAACAACATGGAGAGGGGGCCTATCTAGTCTACGACAGTCTAAAGACTAAAAGGCAAAAGCACATAAAGAGGGATCTAGTCTGAGGCCACCCCCCAAAGCAACATAAAGAGTGGGCCTATCTAGTCTACGACAGGCTACAAGGGCCTAAATAGCCCCCAAAGCAACATGGAGAGGGGGCCTATCTAGTCTACGACAGGCTACAAGAGCCTAAATAGGCCCCAAAACAACATAAAGAGAGGGGCCTATTTAGTCTAACAGGCTACAAGGGCCTAAAACCCCAAAACAAAAAGAGAGGGGCAAGAAGGCTACAAGAGCCTAAATAGGCCCCAAAGCAACATGGAGAGGGGCTTATCTAGTCTACGACTGGCTACAAGGGCCTAAATAGGCCCCAAAACAACATGGAGAGGGGCCTACATAGTACATATTTAGTCTGCAGTAGACTACAAGGGCCTAAATAAGCCCGAAAACAACATGGAGAGGGGCCTATCTGGTCCACAGCAAGCTACACGGGCCTAAATAGGCCCCAAAGCAACATCGAAAGTGACCTACACGTATGCCCAAGTCGGGGACCTATCGGCCCTTCGGGCCGATAGGCCCCCGACTCGATAGGCCCCTCGACCCAATGGGGGGGGGGGGGCGTCGAGCCCCCCCCGCCCCCCCCCTGGATCCGCCTATGGCTAGGCTAAGCTTACTTGGTCGCTCTGAGTAACTTGCAAGAAATCAATGTGCTATAATTGTACTTTTCTTGCTGGTATGACGGCTTTTGCTTATTAGCAACCAAAATAGACACCAGGCACGTATTTGAGTAAAGTTTTATGCATGTAGGACCGTTTTAGGAAATTTTGTGACGCCGACGTACCTAGACGTTCAGTTACAGAATGTAAAAAATATTGAAACAGGTTTTGAACTTAAAGAACGAATCTAGTGTTCCAGACGAAGACATTTGTAATAGAAAACTGCTTTAAGCTACCACCTTAACTCCTTCGTTTTTACGTTTAAATAGGTGGAGTTAAGCTCTAGCTCGTGCTGTTGGTACTTTATATTTAAATTACACTGGAAATAAGCCAACTAAAGTATTACTACATAATAATCATAAACTTATGTAGGAATTTTTAGTCTAGTCTTCAATTTATCTGGGCTATTTCTTCAGAATTATATACATCTAAATGCCTATGCACAGAAAAATTTGTGATGGTTCATTATTACCATTTTTTGTTGTTACAATTGTTATTTTCAGGCGGACTATAGATCTCACAGCAGTCTCGATCGGATCTCTCCGATTCAGCCACCGGACAAAGAATCGCCCCTTATGCGATCTGGCAGTATGCGGTACACAGCGTCGAGAAACGAGGGCTACTTGGGTCAGGATGCAGACAACCAAAGATCTCCATATGACGATAATTATAACAAAAGATTCCGGTCTGAGTCACCAAGCAGTTTACTGATGGCGTCACAGCAAGATGGTAAAACTCCAGCGCAGGACCAACGGAGACAGAAAACTGTAGCATTTAATGGCTACTCAAATCGGATTGAAGATATGACAGTAAGCAGAGACGCGTACAGAGGTGAACGCGGTGATCGGCATGACGTCAAACGGCCAGAAGGTTCCCTGCGTGTTGGCGAAGGTGGAATGGATGACACGACGGTTAGCAGAGAAACCTACAAACCAACTAAAGGCGATCGCTATCCCGTCAGCAAGCACGAAGCCAGTCTAAGACCCGGAGATGGCGCCTTTGATGATACTACTGTGAGCAGAGACGCATACCGAGGTGAACGCGGTGACCGGCATGACGTACAAACCAACCAAACAAAAAAAAAAACAACAAAAAACAAAACGGCCAGAAGGTTCCTTGCGTGTTGGCGAAGGTGGAATGGATGACACGACGGTTAGCAGAGAAACCTACAAACCAACTAAAGGCGATCGCTATCCCGTCAGCAAGCACGAAGCTAGTCTGAAAGCCGGAGAAGGCGCTTTTGATGATACAACTGTGAGCAGAGACGCCTACAGAGGTGAACGCGGTGAACGTCATGACGTCAAACGACCAGAAGGTTCCCTGCGTGTTGGCGAAGGTGGAATGGATGACACGACGGTTAGCAAAGAAACCTACAAACCAACTAAAGGCGATCGCTATCCCGTCACCAAGCACGAAGCTAGTCTGAAACCCGGAGAAGGCGCTTTTGATGATACAACTGTGAGCAGAGAGGCCTACAGAGGTGAACGCGGTGAACGTCATGACGTCAAACGACCAGAAGGTTCCTTGCGTGTTGGCGAAGGTGGAATGGATGACAAGACGGTTAGCAAAGAAACCTACAAACCAACTAAAGGCGAGCGCTATCCCGTCAGCAAGCACGAAGCTAGTCTGAAAGCCGGAGAAGGCGCTTTTGATGATACAACTGTGAGCAGAGACGCGTACCGAGGTGAACGCGGTGAACGTCATGACGTCAAACGACCAGAAGGTTCCCTGCGTGTTGGCGAAGGTGGAATGGATGACACGACGGTTAGCAGAGAAACCTACAAACCAACTAAAGGCGATCGCTATCCCGTCAGCAAGCACGAAGCCAGTCTAAGACCCGGAGAAGGCGCTTTTGATGATACAACTGTGAGCAGAGACGCGTACAGAGGGGAACGCGGTGAACGTCATGACGTCAAACGACCAGAAGGTTCCCTGCGTGTTGGCGAAGGTGGAATGGATGACACGACGGTTAGCAGAGAAACCTACAAACCAACTAAAGGCGATCGCTATCCCGTCAGCAAGCACGAAGCCAGTCTAAGACCCGGAGAAGGCGCCTTTGATGATACTACTGTGAGCAGAGACGCGTACCGAGGTGAACGCGGTGACCGGCATGACGTCAAACGGCCAGAAGGTTCCTTGCGTGTTGGCGAAGGTGGAATGGATGACACGACGGTTAGCAAAGAAACCTACAAACCAACTAAAGGCGATCGCTATCCCGTCAGCAAGCACGAAGCTAGTCTGAAAGCCGGAGAAGGCGCTTTTGATGATACAACTGTGAGCAGAGACGCCTACAGAGGTGAACGCGGTGAACGTCATGACGTCAAACGACCAGAAGGTTCCCTGCGTGTTGGCGAAGGTGGAATGGATGACACGACGGTTAGCAGAGAAACCTACAAACCAACTAAAGGCGATCGCTATCCCGTCAGCAAGCACGAAGCCAGTCTAAGACCCGGAGAAGGCGCTTTTGATGATACAACTGTGAGCAGAGACGCGTACAGAGGTGCACGCGGTGAACGTCATGACGTCAAACGACCAGAGGGTTCCCTGCGTGTTGGCGAAGGTGGAATTGACGACACGACGATTAGCAGAGAAACCTACAAACCAACTATAGGCGATCGCTATCCCGTCAGCAAGCACGAAGCCAGTCTGAGACCCGGAGAAGGTGCCTTTGACGATACCACAGTGAGCAAAGATGCGTACAGAGGTAACAGAGGGGAACGGTATGACATCAAACGTCCAGAAGGATCCCTTCGTGTTGGGGAAGGTGGAATAGATGATACGACGGTTAGCAAAGAAACCTACAAACCAACTAAAGGCGATCGCTATCCCGTCACCAAGCACGAAGCTAGTCTGAGACCCGGAGAAGGCGCTTTTGATGATACAACTGTGAGCAGAGAGGCCTACAGAGGTGAACGCGGTGAACGTCATGACGTCAAACGACCAGAAGGTTCCTTGCGTGTTGGCGAAGGTGGAATGGATGACACGACGGTTAGCAAAGAAACCTACAAACCAACTAAAGGCGATCGCTATCCCGTCAGCAAGCACGAAGCTAGTCTGAAAGCCGGAGAAGGCGCTTTTGATGATACAACTGTGAGCAGAGACGCCTACAGAGGTGAACGCGGTGAACGTCATGACGTCAAACGACCAGAAGGTTCCCTGCGTGTTGGCGAAGGTGGAATGGATGACACGACGGTTAGCAGAGAAACCTACAAACCAACTAAAGGCGATCGCTATCCCGTCAGCAAGCACGAAGCCAGTCTAAGACCCGGAGAAGGCGCTTTTGATGATACAACTGTGAGCAGAGACGCGTACAGAGGTGAACGCGGTGAACGTCATGACGTCAAACGACCAGAAGGTTCCTTGCGTGTTGGCGAAGGTGGAATGGATGACACGACGGTTAGCAAAGAAACCTACAAACCAACTAAAGGCGAGCGCTATCCCGTCAGCAAGCACGAAGATAGTCTGAAAGCCGGAGAAGGCGCTTTTGATGATACAACTGTGAGCAGAGACGCCTACAGAGGTGAACGCGGTGAACGTCATGACGTCAAACGACCAGAAGGTTCCCTGCGTGTTGGCGAAGGTGAAATGGATGACACGACGGTTAGCAAAGAAACCTACAAACCAACTAAAGGCGATCGCTATCCCGTCAGCAAGCACGAAGCTAGTCTGAAAGCCGGAGAAGGCGCTTTTGATGATACAACTGTGAGCAGAGACGCCTACAGAGGTGAACGCGGTGAACGTCATGACGTCAAACGACCAGAAGGTTCCTTGCGTGTTGGCGAAGGTGGAATGGATGACACGACGGTTAGCAAAGAAACCTACAAACCAACTAAAGGCGAGCGGTATCCCGTCAGCAAGCACGAAGCTAGTCTTATAGCCGGAGAAGGCGCTTTTGATGATACAACTGTGAGCAGAGACGCGTACAGAGGTGAACGCGGTGAACGTCATGACGTCAAACGACCAGAAGGTTCCTTGCGTGTTGGCGAAGGTGGAATGGATGACACGACGGTTAGCAAAGAAACCTACAAACCAACTAAAGGCGAGCGCTATCCCGTCAGCAAGCACGAAGATAGTCTGAAAGCCGGAGAAGGCGCTTTTGATGATACAACTGTGAGCAGAGACGCCTACAGAGGTGAACGCGGTGAACGTCATGACGTCAAACGACCAGAAGGTTCCCTGCGTGTTGGCGAAGGTGGAATGGATGACACGACGGTTAGCAGAGAAACCTACAAACCAACTAAAGGCGATCGCTATCCCGTCAGCAAGCACGAAGCCAGTCTAAGACCCGGAGTAGGCGCTTTTGATGATACAACTGTGAGCAGAGACGCGTACAGAGGTGAACGCGGTGAACGTCATGACGTCAAACGACCAGAAGGTTCCTTGCGTGTTGGCGAAGGTGGAATGGATGACACGACGGTTAGCAAAGAAACCTACAAACCAACTAAAGGCGAGCGCTATCCCGTCAGCAAGCACGAAGCTAGTCTGAAAGCCGGAGAAGGCGCTTTTGATGATACAACTGTGAGCAGAGACGCCTACAGAGGTGAACGCGGTGAACGTCATGACGTCAAACGACCAGAAGGTTCCCTACGTGTTGGCGAAGGTGGAATGGATGACACGACGGTTAGCAGAGAAACCTACAAACCAACTAAAGGCGATCGCTATCCCGTCAGCAAGCACGAAGCCAGTCTAAGACCCGGAGAAGGCGCTTTTGATGATACTACTGTGAGCAGAGACGCGTACCGAGGTGAACGCGGTGACCGGCATGACGTCAAACGGCCAGAAGGTTCCTTGCGTGTTGGCGAAGGTGGAATGGATGACACGACGGTTAGCAAAGAAACCTACAAACCAACTAAAGGCGATCGCTATCCCGTCAGCAAGCACGAAGCTAGTCTGAAACCCGGAGAAGGCGCTTTTGATGATACAACTGTGAGCAGAGAGGCCTACAGAGGTGAACGCGGTGAACGTCATGACGTCAAACGACCAGAAGGTTCCTTGCGTGTTGGCGAAGGTGGAATGGATGACACGACGGTTAGCAAAGAAACCTACAAACCAACTAAAGGCGATCGCTATCCCGTCAGCAAGCACGAAGCTAGTCTGAAAGCCGGAGAAGGCGCTTTTGATGGTACAACTGTGAGCAGAGACGCGTACAGAGGTGAACGCGGTGAACGTCATGACGTCAAACGACCAGAAGGTTCCCTGCGTGTTGGCGAAGGTGGAATGGATGACACGACGGTTAGCAGAGAAACCTACAAACCAACTAAAGGTGATCGCTATCCCGTCAGCAAGCCCGAGTCCAGTTTGAGACCTGGAGAAGGCGCCTTTGACGATACCACCGTTAGCAAAGACGCGTACAGAGGTGAACGCGGAGAACGTTATGATGTCAAACGGCCAGAAGCTTCCTTGCGTGTTGGCGAAGGTGGAATGGATGACACGACGGTTAGCAAAGAAACCTACAAACCAACTAAAGGCGATCGCTATCCCGTCAGCAAGCACGAAGCTAGTCTGAAAGCCGGAGAAGGCGCTTTTGATGATACAACTGTGAGCAGAGACGCCTACAGAGGTGAACGCGGTGAACGGTATGATGTAAAACGGCCAGAAGGTTCCCTGCGTATTGGCGAAGGTGGAATAGATAACACGACGGTTAGCAGAGAAACCTACAAACCAACCAAGGGCGAACGCTTTCCTGCCAGCAAGCACGAAGCTAGTTTGAAACCTGGTGAAGGTGCCTTTGATGATACCACTGTGAGCAGAGACGCGTACAGAGGTGAACGCGGTGACCGCCATGACGTCAAACGGCCAGAAGGTTCCCTGCGTGTTGGAGAAGGTGGGATGGATGACACGACGGTTAGCAGAGAAACCTACAAACCAACTATAGGCGATCGCTATCCCGTCAGCAAGCACGAATCTAGTCTGAAACCTGGTGAAGGCAACTTCGATGATACCACTGTGAGCAGAGACGCGTACAGAGGTGAACGCGGTGAACGGCATGACGTCAAACGGCCAGAAGGATCCCTACGCGTTGGCGAAGGTGAAATAGATGACACGACGGTTAGCAAAGAAGCCTACAAACCAACCAAGGGTGAACGTTATCCAGTCAGCAAGCACGAATCTAGTCTGAGACCCGGAGAAGGCGTCTTTGACGATACCACTGTGAGCAGAGACGCGTACAGAGGTGAACGAGGTGAACGGTATGACGTCAAACGGCCAGAAGGTACCTTGCGTGTTGGCGAAGGTGGAATAGACGACACGACGGTTAGCAAAGAAACCTACAAACCAACCAAGGGCGATCGCTATCCTGTCAGCAAGCACGAATCTAGTCTGAAACCTGGTGAAGGCGCCTTTGATGATACCACTGTGAGCAGAGACGCGTACAGAGGTGAACGCGGTGAACGGCATGACGTCAAACGGCCAGAAGGATCCCTACGCGTTGGCGAAGGTGAAATAGATGACACGACGGTTAGCAAAGAAGCCTACAAACCAACCAAGGGTGAACGTTATCCAGTCAGCAAGCACGAATCTAGTCTGAGACCCGGAGAAGGCGTCTTTGACGATACCACTGTGAGCAGAGACGCGTACAGAGGTGAACGAGGTGAACGGTATGACGTCAAACGGCCAGAAGGTACCTTGCGTGTTGGCGAAGGTGGAATAGACGACACGACGGTTAGCAAAGAAGCCTACAAACCAACCAAGGGTGAACGTTATCCAGTCAGCAAGCACGAATCTAGTCTGAGACCCGGAGAAGGCGTCTTTGACGATACCACTGTGAGCAGAGACGCGTACAGAGGTGAACGCGGTGAACGGTACGACGTCAAACGGCCAGAAGGTACCTTGCGTGTTGGGGAAGGTGGAATAGACGACACCACGGTTAGCAAAGAAACTTACAAACCAACCAAGGGCGAACGCTATCCTGTCAGCAAGCAGGTATCTAGTCTTAAACCTGGTGAAGGCAACTTCGATGATACCACTGTGAGCAGAGACGCGTACAGAGGTGAACGCGGTGAACGGTATGACGTCAAACGTCCAGAAGGATCCCTTCGTGTTGGGGAAGGTGGAATAGATGACACGACAGTTAGCAGAGAAACCTACAAACCAACTAAAGGCGATCGCTATCCCGTCAGCAAGCACGAATCCAGCTTTAGACCCGGAGAAGGCGTCTTTGACGATACCACTGTGAGCAGAGACGCGTACAGAGGTGAACGCGGAGAACGTTATGATGTCAAACGGCCAGAAGCTTCCTTGCGTGTTGGTGAGGGTGGAATAGGTAACACTACGGTTAGCAAAGAGGCCTACAAACCAACCAAGGGCGAACGCTATCCTGCCAGTAAGCACGAGTCTAGTCTGAAACCTGGTGAAGGCGCCTTTGATGGTACCACTGTGAGCAGAGACGCCTACAGAGGTGAACGCGGTGAACGGCATGACGTCAAACGGCCAGAAGGATCCCTACGCGTTGGCGACGGTGAAATAGATGACACGACGGTTAGCAAAGAAACCTACAAACCAACCAAGGGCGAACGCTATCCAGTCAGCAAGCACGAATCTAGTCTGAAACCTGGTGAAGGCAACTTCGATGATACCACTGTGAGCAGAGACGCGTACAGAGGTGAACGCGGTGAACGGTACGACGTCAAACGGCCAGAAGGTACCTTGCGTGTTGGCGAAGGTGGAATAGACGACACCACGGTTAGCAAAGAAGCCTACAAACCAACCAAGGGCCAACGCTATCCAGTCAGTAAGCACGAAGCCAGTCTTAGACCCGGAGAAGGCGTCTTTGACGATACCACTGTGAGCAGAGACGCGTACAGAGGTGAACGCGGTGAACGGCATGACGTCAAACGGCCAGAAGGATCCCTACGCGTTGGCGAAGGTGAAATAGATGACACGACGGTTAGCAAAGAAGCCTACAAACCAACCAAGGGCGAACGCTATCCAGTCAGTAAGCACGAAGCCAGTCTGAGACCCGGAGAAGGCGCCTTTGACGATACCACTGTTAGCAAAGACGCGTACAGAGGTGAACGCGGTGAACGGCATGACGTCAAACGGCCAGAAGGATCCCTACGCGTTGGCGAAGGTGAAATAGATGACACGACGGTTAGCAAAGAAACCTACAAACCAACCAAGGGCGATCGCTATCCTGTCAGCAAGCACGAATCTAGTCTGAAACCTGGTGAAGGCGCCTTCGATGATACCACTGTGAGCAGAGACGCGTACAGAGGTGAACGCGGTGAACGGTACGACGTCAAACGGCCAGAAGGTACCTTGCGTGTTGGCGAAGGTGGAATAGACGACACCACGGTTAGCAAAGAAGCCTACAAACCAACCAAGGGCCAACGCTATCCAGTCAGTAAGCACGAAGCCAGTCTGAGACCCGGAGAAGGCGTCTTTGACGATACCACTGTGAGCAGAGACGCGTACAGAGGTGAACGCGGTGAACGGCATGACGTCAAACGGCCAGAAGGATCCCTACGCGTTGGCGAAGGTGAAATAGATGACACGACGGTTAGCAAAGAAGCCTACAAACCAACCAAGGGCGAACGCTATCCAGTCAGTAAGCACGAAGCCAGTCTGAGACCCGGAGAAGGCGCCTTTGACGATACCACTGTTAGCAAAGACGCGTACAGAGGTGAACGCGGTGAACGGCATGACGTCAAACGGCCAGAAGGATCCCTACGCGTTGGCGAAGGTGAAATAGATGACACGACGGTTAGCAAAGAAACCTACAAACCAACCAAGGGCGATCGCTATCCTGTCAGCAAGCACGAATCTAGTCTGAAACCTGGTGAAGGCGCCTTTGATGATACCACTGTGAGCAGAGACGCGTACAGAGGTGAACGCGGTGAACGGCATGACGTCAAACGGCCAGAAGGATCCCTACGCGTTGGCGAAGGTGAAATAGATGACACGACGGTTAGCAAAGAAGCCTACAAACCAACCAAGGGTGAACGTTATCCAGTCAGCAAGCACGAATCTAGTCTGAAACCTGGTGAAGGCAACTTCGATGATACCACTGTGAGCAGAGACGCGTACAGAGGTGAACGCGGTGAACGGTACGACGTCAAACGGCCAGAAGGTACCTTGCGTGTTGGCGAAGGTGGAATAGACGACACCACGGTTAGCAAAGAAGCCTACAAACCAACCAAGGGCCAACGCTATCCAGTCAGTAAGCACGAAGCCAGTCTGAGACCCGGAGAAGGCGTCTTTGACGATACCACTGTGAGCAGAGACGCGTACAGAGGTGAACGCGGTGAACGGCATGACGTCAAACGGCCAGAAGGATCCCTACGCGTTGGCGAAGGTGAAATAGATGACACGACGGTTAGCAAAGAAGCCTACAAACCAACCAAGGGCGAACGCTATCCAGTCAGTAAGCACGAAGCCAGTCTGAGACCCGGAGAAGGCGCCTTTGACGATACCACTGTTAGCAAAGACGCGTACAGAGGTGAACGCGGTGAACGGCATGACGTCAAACGGCCAGAAGGATCCCTACGCGTTGGCGAAGGTGAAATAGATGACACGACGGTTAGCAAAGAAGCCTACAAACCAACCAAGGCCGAACGCTATCCAGTCAGTAAGCACGAAGCCAGTCTGAGACCCGGAGAAGGCGCCTTTGACGATACCACTGTTAGCAAAGACGCGTACAGAGGTGAACGTGGTGAACGTTATGACGTTAAACGGCCAGAAGGTTCCCTACGCGTTGGCGAAGGTGGACTAGATGACACGACGGTTAGCAAAGAGGCCTACAAACCAACCAAGGGCGAACGCTATCCAGTCAGCAAGCACGAAGCCAGTCTCAGAACAGGAGAAGGTGCCTTTGACGATACCACTGTTAGCAAAGACGCGTACAGAGGTGAACGTGGTGAACGTTATGACGTTAAACGGCCAGAAGGTTCCCTACGCGTTGGCGAAGGTGGACTAGATGACACGACGGTTAGCAAAGAGGCCTACAAACCAACCAAGGGCGAACGCTATCCAGTCAGCAAGCACGAAGCCAGTCTGAGAACAGGAGAAGGCGCCTTTGACGATACCACCGTTAGCAAAGACGCGTACAGAGGTGAACGCGGTGAACGGCATGACGTCAAACGGCCAGAAGGATCCCTACGCGTTGGCGAAGGTGAAATAGATGACACGACGGTTAGCAAAGAAGCCTACAAACCAACCAAGGGCGAACGCTATCCTGCCAGCAAACACGAATCTAGTCTGAAACCTGGTGAAGGCGCCTTTGATGATACCACCGTAAGCAAAAACGCGTACAGAGGTGAACGAGGTGAACGGTACGACGTCAAACGGCCAGAAGGTTCCCTACGCGTTGGCGAAGGTGAAATAGATGACACGACGGTTAGCAAAGAGGCCTACAAACCAACCAAGGGCGAACGCTATCCAGTCAGCAAGCACGAAGCCAGTCTGAGAACAGGAGAAGGCGCCTTTGACGATACCACTGTTAGCAAAGACGCGTACAGAGGTGAACGTGGTGAACGTTATGACGTTAAACGGCCAGAAGGTTCCCTACGCGCTGGCGAAGGTGGACTAGATGACACAACGGTTAGCAAAGAGGCCTACAAACCAACCAAGGGCGAACGCTATCCAGTCAGCAAGCACGAAGCCAGTCTGAGAACAGGAGAAGGCGCCTTTGACGATACCACTGTTAGCAAAGACGCGTACAGAGGTGAACGTGGTGAACGTTATGACGTTAAACGGCCAGAAGGTTCCCTACGCGTTGGCGAAGGTGGACTAGATGACACGACGGTTAGCAAAGAGGCCTACAAACCAACCAAGGGCGAACGCTATCCAGTCAGTAAGCACGAAGCCAGTCTGAGAACAGGAGAAGGCGCCTTTGACGATACCACCGTTAGCAAAGACGCGTACAGAGGTGAACGCGGTGAACGGCATGACGTCAAACGGCCAGAAGGATCCCTACGCGTTGGCGAAGGTGAAATAGATGACACGACGGTTAGCAAAGAAGCCTACAAACCAACCAAGGGCGAACGCTATCCTGCCAGCAAGCACGAATCTAGTCTGAGACCCGGAGAAGGCGCCTTTGATAATACTACTGTGAGCAGGGACGCGTACAGAGGTGAACGCGGTGAACGGCATGACGTCAAACGGCCAGAAGGTTCCCTACGCGTTGGCGAAGGTGAAATAGATGACACGACGGTTAGCAAAGAGGCCTACAAACCAACCAAGGGCGAACGCTTTCCAGTCAGCAAGCACGAAGCCAGTCTGAGAACAGGAGAAGGCGCCTTTGACGACACCACTGTTAGCAAAGACGCGTACAGAGGTGAACGAGGTGAACGGTATGACGTCAAACGGCCAGAAGAAACCTTGCGTGTTGGCGAAGGTGGAATAGACGACACGACGGTTAGCAAAGAGGCCTACAAACCAACCAAGGGCGAACGCTATCCTGTCAGCAAGCACGAAGCCAGTCTGAGACCAGGAGAAGGCGCCTTTGACGATACCACCGTTAGCAAAGACGCGTACAGAGGTGAACGCGGTGAACGGCATGACGTCAAACGGCCAGAAGGATCCCTACGCGTTGGCGAAGGTGAAATAGATGACACGACGGTTAGCAAAGAAGCTTACAAACCAACCAAGGGCGAACGCTATCCTGCCAGCAAGCACGAATCTAGTCTGAGACCCGGAGAAGGCGCCTTTGATAATACTACTGTGAGCAGGGACGCGTACAGAGGTGAACGCGGTGAACGGCATGACGTCAAACGGCCAGAAGGATCCCTACGCGTTGGCGAAGGTGAAATAGATGACACGACGGTTAGCAAAGAAGCTTACAAACCAACCAAGGGCGAACGCTATCCTGCCAGCAAGCACGAATCTAGTCTGAAACCTGGTGAAGGCGCCTTTGATGATACCACCGTAAGCAAAAACGCGTACAGAGGTGAACGAGGTGAACGGTACGACGTCAAACGGCCGGAAGGATCCCTGCGCATTGGCGAAGGTGAAATAGATGACACGACGGTTAGCAAAGAAACCTACAAACCAACCAAGGGCGAACGCTATCCAGTCAGCAAGCACGAAGCCAGTCTGAGAACAGGAGAAGGCGCCTTTGACGATACCACTGTTAGCAAAGACGCGTACAGAGGTGAACGTGGTGAACGTTATGACGTTAAACGGCCAGAAGGTTCCCTACGCGCTGGCGAAGGTGGACTAGATGACACAACGGTTAGCAAAGAGGCCTACAAACCAACCAAGGGCGAACGCTATCCTGTCAGCAAGCACGAAGCCAGTCTGAGAACAGGAGAAGGCGCCTTTGACGATACCACCGTTAGCAAAGACGCGTACAGAGGTGAACGCGGTGAACGGCATGACGTCAAACGGCCAGAAGGATCCCTACGCGTTGGCGAAGGTGAAATAGATGACACGACGGTTAGCAAAGAAGCCTACAAACCAACCAAGGGCGAACGCTATCCTGCCAGCAAGCACGAATCTAGTCTGAGACCCGGAGTAGGCGCCTTTGATAATACTACTGTGAGCAGGGACGCGTACAGAGGTGAACGCGGTGAACGGCATGACGTCAAACGGCCAGAAGGTTCCCTACGCGTTGGCGAAGGTGGAATAGATGACACGACGGTTACCAAAGAAACCTATAAGCCAACCAAGGGCGAACGCTATCCAATTAGCAAGCATGAAGCCAGTCTGAGACCCGGAGAAGGCACCTTTGACGATACCACAGTGAGCAAACAAACTTACCAACCAACTAAAGGTGAACGCTATCCTATTCGCAAGCATGACTCAACTCTCAAAGCTGGCGAAGGGGCGTTTGATGGTACCACTGTTAGCAAAGAAACCTACAAAGGTGAACGTGGGGATCGCTATCCTACCAAACGGCCTAGCGTTCACATAGCCGGTGGCGGAGTGCATGTGATTGATAAATCGGCAGGCCCGCTCGCAGATGGTGCCACCGGTCAACCAGGTTCCCAGACAGATCATAGGACGGGCAAAACTTTCGAGAGTACGTATCAGAAGGAGTTCCACGGCTGGAAAATCCAGCCTTGTCCTGCGCCGCGCCTCCTAGACAGCATCTCCCAAAAGTTTCGCCCTACTTCACGCTATAAGTTCTCATACGAACGCTCAGGGCATCATTTTTTCGAACCAATGTCGCGGCATAACTCCGTCATTCTAGAGGACACTTTCAGTGTGCTAACCAGCTAGGACTTTACTTAATTTAACCTTTGACCTCTGCAATTAAAGCGCCACTGGGTCATGTCTTTGGGGGGAACAGAAGTCCATCTTAGTGGCCCTAACGTTTGCTGCTTCTGTGATATTCCTATTTTTCTGTGATGTCTGCGGTTGTCCAGTTTTGTCACATTTGTGACAGTATATTGGAGATTGACTCAGTTTATATGACTCGGTGTTGTTGGAAAAATTAATTAAATTGATTAGAGGAGTTGTGACATTTTTAAACAATTTATATTGCTTATTTGCAAATTTTGAAAATTTCTTCCATTAAATTGAGATCTAGTTGACGTTCTTAAATATCAGTTTGGTTTGATCCACTTTGGGCAGTTACTCAGTTTTTCTCAGAGAAGTTCTGACATAGCCAATCAAAATACAGCTAATTTGGTGACAGCTGATGGAAATGCAGTCTGAAATGTTGGCAGTTTTTGATTGGCTCGTGTAGTTCTATTAACTCAACTGAGCTTTTATGAAACCCATTTTGTCGTATCGCACAGTGTAATATCATGTATAAAATTATTAGAGTGTCTATAATTTGTCGATCGTATTCGATTTCTGATATTAACAATTATTAGAATTTTTCAATGTGGATCTTGTTTAAATTTAAAATCTAATTTTATGATAATTTAAAACTACTCCTTGTTGTGTTTTGTAGTTACTACTGTTTTTCACTTGTATATGTATTTTTTATTATATATCGTTAGTGTAACAGAAATAACTGGCGAAATTTAAAAAAATTATAAGGCATTTAGAAATCATATTTTACATATCCTATCTGTACTCAGTTTTTTGAATTAGGTATGTAGTTTAATTTTATCGTAGATAAAATAATATAATGAAGTTGCTTCATTGTTTTGTGTTTTTAGAACTTGAAAACTGAGAAAATTCTGTTCGAGTGAATGACGTGACTGCTTAAATTTGATCAGTTGAAAAGATTAAATTAAAAAAATCTCATTTTTGGTTCTGTAAAGTTTCTTAAGTGCCGCTCAAATTCATATTTAAAAATGCGTTTTTACCCTTTTCATTCAACGTAATGAAGTTTCGGACGTTATATTAATTCTTAGTCAATCGGGTCGATTCATACTTACAGCCAGTCACGGATTATGTTCAACAGCTTAAATTATGAAAATGCCACGCTACCTCGTAAAGCGGAGGTGGTGTGTCTCTCGTTATTTATGTCCAATAAACGTCACTAGCCACGCAATTAATGTATTTTATGAACAGACAAAACGGCTGTAAGTAAGAATCGACCCTTCGTTAAGATTTGAGCAACTCACAAAGTAATGCTAGATTTTGATCGGCACTGTTCTCTATACGGTATTATTGCATAACGGGAGACCAATGTAAATAGATTGTACTGCATAATGTATTGTAGTTGGTTAGCTAAGTAACTACTATATTTATTTGTTATTTACTAATGATTTTCAGCTTATATGTCAGTGCGTATCGATTGATTGTTCACACTGCCTATGAAGCTTTGTAAAGCATAGCTTTCTATTAAAAATTTTAAACAGGTTGTATGGTGTTTTGTGTTTGTTGTTTCTTACTTACCAGCTTGTGGCCAACCGGCAAAAATAGGCAAATAGGCTAATAACATTAGATTTCTATCAAGCTTTATTTCTCTTATTCAACTTTGTGTTGTGAAAAGATGCAGGTCATGTCCTTTGGAAGATGTTTCGCTGACTTAGCTATTTGTCGTTAATTCCGCCAAATTTCCGAAAAAATGACGGAAAAATTATGCCACAAGGCGCAAGGCACAAGGCACATTATTAGGCACAAGGCATAAGGCCACATAATTATGCTTCACGTTACTAGAAGATAGGATAATGCATGAAATACAGTGTTAAGCGTGAAATTTTACCAACACAGACGAATAGGCGAATATGATTAAATTCTCCTAAAACACCCTTATGGGTCGATTCATACTTACAGCCACAGCCGTATGTCCGTTCAGTCGACAAAAAGACGAAATAATGACGTCGCATGCGCTGGCTGATCCACTGCACTAGGCTGCTAGTGACATCATTCTGTAGGCTGAGCGGACATACGACTGTAAGTATGAATCGAGCCTAGGCGCATTTATTCATACGGATGACAGCCGTATGCTCGTTCAGCAAGCGACTTTACGAAATAATAACGCCATAAATTAGTAAAAATAAAAGGTCGGCTTTTGGAATGATTATTCCTGTTGGGCCACAGCCCAACATGTCTTTAATTTTGATTCTGGTATCTTTAACACTGTTCTAGCATTAAAGTGTTTATGTGCGGAGTGTGTTTTACACGTCTTCTATCTTAGATATGTGCATCTGTCACACTAAAATGCCTTGTAGTTTCACTGTGCTGTTGAGATCTGGGCTGTTGTTGAGAAGTAATTCGAAATGCAAAAGATTGCCAAAAAGTGATCAACTTAGAATCGAACCTGTGACCTCATGGTTAAGAATCTATCAAACTAACCACTCGACTACACAGATCGCAGAGTTCAGAGACTTCACTAAAAGTACATATATATATAATTATAGGATATTATTAATAGGATATAAAATATTCTAAGCAAATTGATAACAATAAATATAATAATCAAGATCCAAACACAGTTATATAAACACGGCACATAATTAAATCCTTATTTGCAAAATCGTAAAATTTAGGACTTAGGACTGGAAAATTTTGTAAAAGGTTGGCCCAGGTCCACAGCGTTAAATTACCTAAAATATTCAACGACAAATAAACGATCTTGCGCTGTGGTCTCTGTGGCGCAGAGTACTAGCGCATTGGTTTTTTAGCCAAAAGTTTGCTGGATCGAGCCCAGCCGGCGACAACTTTTTTTAATTTTTACGCAATATTCGCTTAGTCGATTTTAGCTGTTAACTATTTGCAGCAATAGGTAACTTATTTTACGTCTTGATCCGTATCCATTGTGCACTTTGTTTGTACAAACTTTGTTAAAATATCTAAAGAAGATGTTTTGTATGGAAGATAAATCAAGTAAGTAAGTTAATGCTGTAGCTGGCCCAACAGGTTTACGATGGCCTCTGGCCAATGTGCTTAAAAATAAATGCTTGATGCTTACTGAATGCTTTTGCCGCAGATTGGGCTTGTTTTGTAATTATGCCGGCTGAATGACATACGGATGCACTGCAACTATGAATCGACCTTAAAGTAGACGCCGTGCCGGCTGCAAGTTGAAGGAGCTCCTCGTTAATGTCATATGTAACTGTTAGCAAGAGTACATAATGGGAAGAGTATGACACTCTTCCCATCGGCCAGCTTGGCAGCGCGGTAGATGCGTTGCACAATAACGGCCAAAAAGGTACCCAAATGAGTACCCCTACCCAAATGGGTACCTGGTACCCAAACGGGTCCTGCAGGTACCCACATGGGTACCCCAGCGTTCTGATTGGGCCCTGCAGGGTACCCAAATGAGTACCCCTACCCAACTGGGTACCTGAGGTACCTAAATGGGTACCAGCTACCAGGTACCCAAATGGCTACCCCCTCAACAGCCAATCAGATTGCAGCAGCCTTTAGCTCCGCCTACTAGCAGCTACCGTAATCCCACGTGCAGCAGAATATGTGACGTTGCGAGTAATGCTGTCTTTACATTTTTTAGCATTTTCTGCTCCAACGACTTATTATGAGACATAAACAAAGTCTTGGTTAAGTGATGGAACTTAGTTAAAACTATATATTATATAATTTTTTAAGCAATCGCTGTACAAAATGCTCATTTTGTGCCTTTTTTATGCCATTTTTTAAGAATATCTCATTTCAGCTGCGTCTTTGTTAATTAAAATGATTTTGTAAAGTTCCATCAGCAAACCAAGACTTTGTTTATGTCTTTCAATAAGTCTTTGGGGCAGAAAAATGCGAAAAAATCTAAAGAAAGCATTACCCGCAACGTCACATGTACTGCTGCACATGAGATTACGGTAGCTTGCTCGTAGGCGGAGCTAAAGGCTGCTGCAATCTGATTGGCTGATGAAGGGGTACCCATTTGGGTACCTGGTACCCATTTGGGTACCTCAAGTAAGCAGTTGGGTAGGGGTACTCATTTGGATACCCTGCAGGGCCCAATCAGAACGCTGGGGTACCCATTTGGGTACCTGCAGGACCCGTTTGGGTACCAGGTGGCAGGTAGGTACCCATTTGGGCAGGGGTACTCATTTGGGTACCTTTTTACCGTTATTGTGCAACGCATCTACCGCGCTGCCAAGCTGGCCGATGGGAAGAGTGTCATAATCTTTCCATTATGTACTCTTGCTGTTAGCAAGAGTTTACATGATAGTGATACTCTCCCTATTATGCCTTGGGCTTGCGTCCAATGCGGAGCGCAAAATAGGGCTTTTTTCGTATAGTTTTGAGCGGGTCCCTTCGTTTCAAGACATAATTTTGAAGGTCCCCCCTCGACACATGCATAGTCTAGAATTGAAGAGGGGTCGTACCGGTACCTCCCTCAAAACCGTTTAAAAAGGGCTATTTTGCTTGCGCTCCGCATTGGACACAAGCCCCAAGGCATAAGGGACTAGGGAGAGTGTCATCCTAGTCTTCCTATTATGTTGTCTTGCTGTTAGCTATATAGACACTAGACAGACACTAGAGTATTAACACAGCAAACGGTGCGCTTGCCATAGTTGAATGCTAGAAATAAACTACAATATCCGCTGTATCATTCTGAATTCTGATGCACAAAAAGCTGACTGCCGGGGTTTCGATTAAATATCATAATGTGGCCATAAAGAAAATACCTACTACTTTTGCAATGAAAAAAGTCAAATTTTCACATTGCTTAATCAAGAATAAGGTTTCGTTGTATGGCAGTAGAATTAAAATTCGGCTGCTAAATATTACAGAGATCTACGATTGGTATGAAAAAGGTTCGAGGATTAGTTGATCACAACTAACTAGCCAAGATTTATTGACCCAGATAGGGTAGGTGTTCATAACGTTGGTGCCACATGGCCCCTCCAGGCATCAAAGGGTTACACAGTCTTGAATTTTTCGGTCTACAAGCTCAAAATGAGTACCTAATTTGAAGCTACCTACCAAAAAATTGCATCTAGATTAAAAATATAACGAGATTTGCTATTCAGTATTCACGATACTGTTACTGTTACGGGTTGGGCGGGCCTTGTGTGGAGCCCTGGAGAACAGCCTGCCCATTGTGGTCAAAATCTAGCAGAAGACTTTAGAAACCGTAGAAGCTGGGTGATGTATAGTTCCTTTACATTGACAACCGGGAGAGGGTCTGGTCCAAGCTCCAGCGCTGATCCGAGAAAATGTTGGACACTCGCGAATAAAATGCTGCGTCATCGGTATCTTCATTGCAGAAGTTTCATGTGGTTGAATCTGCTATGCTCATTAGGTTGAGGTGCTTGTTGAAGGGACCATGTCCGGTGAGAATCCACGCAATCTGACGAAGTTCAGGTTAGGTTGAGAACCTGTAGGGATTTGTGCTTGTTAAATTCACCCATTAGTTGTTTGGCCTGTCGACAGCTCCGAAGGTTGTCCCATTCGACGCCGCTGTGACAGTGCACCACCTATCGATATCAGCGTAGATGATGCTAGTTGGAACTGGGATAATGGGTTCTGGTCCGATGGGTGTGAACGTGTGAGGCACGCACCACGTCTCGCCAGTTCGTCCGCTTTTTCATTTCCAGGCACACCACTGTGCCCAGGAACCCAGTGTATTTCAGCTGTGTTGTTGTCGGCTAATTTTCTGAGTTCCTCTTTACAGGATTTAACTGTTAAGGATCTGCTCCAGGGACATTTTAAAGCATTGATAGCAGCTCGGCTGTCTGACAGTGCGATGATTCGCTATTCAGTATTCACGATACCCTGGTTAAAGTTGCAGAAAAAAAATCAAATAACAACTATAACAACTAATAAAAATTTAAATTAATTTAAAATAAAAAAAAAAAAAAAACCAAAAAAAAAAAAAAAAACAAAAAAAAAAAAAAAAAAAAAAAAAAAAAAAAAAAAAAAAAAAAAAAAAAAAAAAAAAAAAAAAAAAAAAAAAAAAAAAAAAAATAAAAAAAAATAAAAAAAAAAAATAAACTTACGTGAAAACCTTCCGCTTAACCACCCGTTTTTATGTTCTTTCGGACTTTTGTGATGTCGTTGTGATATTTTTAGCTCAGGAAAATGCAAATGTTTCCTTCCTCCTTGAGTGCTCGCAGTTGAACATTTTCTCGAGTATTTTTGAACGAAGTCCAAAAATTTTCGAAACTCGTGAAAAATAAAAATGCTTGTTTTCAACTGTATTCAAGAGGGACGAATAATATTATGTTGACCCAGCTTAAGATAGATCTATTGTAAGGTGGACCAACAATCCTACAGTGTTTTTTATTGAATCAGCTGTGTCTGTTATATTGACGTATTTTTTAAGAAACCGGTGCGTAGCTTATAGCTATATCAGCTCATTACCGCTTTAAGCAAAGTTAAGCTCCAATTAAGAACTTTATCCAAATCTTGTTCTCGTGTGAAAATTTAAACTGGACAGCTAGCTTTCACTTCTAGATTTGTGCAAATATTTCTCTCTTGTCAAAGTAGACAAAACGAAACTAGTTTTTTGTCAATTTGGGCATTTTGAAATGCTAGATCGAATTCGTCAATTTATTTCTATGTGGTACGTTTTCAAGTAGGGTGAGTAATAGCGTTGTAGTTGATTGTGACTTGAAAATTTGTTGAAACAGACGCTATTTAGCCTAGCGGTTTCGAGGTCAAAGGTCAAAAACCAGGTCGAACGAAGGTTGAATACATAAAAAGTGCGTAGTTTGTAGTTTCAGTTTTCTAAGTGCCTTATTATGTAGTTATATTTTTCTTTTTACTTTTTTTACAAATTTACTTTTTTTTACAAAATGAAAAAAACATTTTCTTTAAAGTTTCATTTTTGTGTCTTGTGAGTTTATTCCATATTACACTGTTTGCCGCTCACCACAGTTAGTGGGCAGTTGCTACTGACTACAGTACAGAGTACAAAGTACAGACTTCGGAACCAGGTCGGATTTAGTCTAAAGATGCTTGAAGTCGAATTAATGCCGTCTGTAACGTCGTTTTTTAGGAATAACTTTGAGCTTCACTCGGAAGCCGACAGCCAAAGCGGATAACTCAAGTTGGTCACTCGATCAAAAGATTTCTGAATGCAAATCATCGAAGAAACAATCGGTCAACATGGTCGATACCAGGCGTTTGTTTATTTCGTTACTTCTCTAGTATTCGCTATTGCTGGCATCGAAGTGATCTTATTCAATTTTACCGGCGGCGTACCAAAAACGCGATGTTTTCTCAAGAATATCGATAACTCATCCAATCCTAAATTCGATCAACCAGGAATCGATCAATATTATGCGCCGTCTAAACTACAGTATGGCAAAAGCCAGCGCTGCTCCTATTGTCCCCAATTTCTGCCCTCCGGCTTCCAAAACTATGACTTCAAAAACTGCACCAAAGAAATGGCAATATCCTGCGACCACGGATTTGTTTATAGTCAAGATCAGTTTCTTTATACTCTAGCTGAGCGGTTTGATCTCGTGTGTCAGTACAGCTGGAAACGCCAAATCGCAAGCTCTTGCTATATGTTTGGTTTTCTGGTGGGGGCGCTGTCAGCCGGTGTGATTTCCGACCGGTTCGGCCGAAAACCGGTTGTGGTAATTTACTCACTAATCGGAATTCTAACGTATAACCTTGTAATTTTTGTGCCAAATTACCCCCTATTTTGCATATTGCAAATTCTTAACGGTGCTCTATCCCATGGAACCAATATCAGTGCTTTTGTAATCATTATGGAGCTTTTCGGTGGTCTGCCAAGAACGATAGCTAGCATATCGATTCATGTATTTTTCCCACTCGGTTTATTGTACGTCGGCCTCTGCGCTTATTTCATGCGAGACTACCGGTATCTGCAATTTTTGGCGTCCGTACCGGCCGTATTTACAATTGTCTATCCTTGGTTTTTACCAGAATCTATCCGATGGTCGATCGCGCATCAGAAAGTCGATCAAGCCAAATCACTATTGCTAACCGCGGCCGATCACAATGTTGTGAAGGTGAACGAAGCAGAGCTGGAGCGAAAAATAGCCGCAGAAGTTGCTAGAGAGTTAGCCGAAAGCAAAAAAGCCGAAAAAGCAACGCTGATCGATTTGTTTCGACACCGGTCGTTGGCTAAAATCACGATCATAACCTGTTTTTCTTGGTTCGCTTGTGGAATGTGCTATTACGGCTTAGCCTTCAACACAAGCGACCTACCAGGCAATGTTTACACTAATTTTGCTATAAGCGCAATGAGTGATGTCGTAGCTATCATATTGGTAACTCCGATGTTCGAAAAATGGGGTCGAAAACCAACAATGATCGTAACTTTAGGTCTTGGGGGCGTTCTAGTGATAATAAGTTCTGTTCTACCCAAATCGCTAAGTTGGCTAATACTTACTGCCGCTATGATAGGACGTATTGGAGTGTCCGGAGCTTTTGTCTCTGTATATACCTATTCTGCGGAACTTTTTCCCACGGTAACGCGTAACGGCGGTATCGGTTTATCCTCGGTTTTTGCAAGAATAGCCTCACTTAGCTCACCGCTTATATACCTACTGGGTCCATACGTTAAACCATGGTTACCGTTCATTATATACGGTTCTGTGGCTATAGCTGCTGCCCTTTGTAACCTGATGCTACCAGAAACGCTGGGAAAACCACTACCAGAGACGATTGAAGATGGAATTAAACTTGCACAGACATCGCGCAAAAAAGTGAAGCCGACGGCAGAACTTAAAATGACTAAAATTTGATAGTAATTTTGTTGTTAGGATATTTATCACATTGCTACTGCTGAATTAAATGATTATTGATTGAGTATATTATGGCTATATTTCACTGTGTAGAAATCAATCGAAGTTGGGCAGCTTAAATTTGCAGAAAGAAACATTTATTAAAAAAGCAATCATATTTTGTTTGTAAAACTGAGACACTTTAGAGCAGCTTTTTGTTACAGTTGCATCGCTGAATCGCTATTGCACCAATCAAAGTTGAATCAAAAATGAGGTCACTAAATCTTCTTGTTCTTATTTCTGCTGGTTCGTTGTGGACAAGGGCAATATTGAGCATCGTTTCCGGGTTCGCCAGGGGGTCCGGGGGGTCCCATATCTCCGTCGTCCCCTCCCATCCCTGGATCCCCGGGAAGTCCCATGGGTCCGGGAGGTCCGGGAGGCCCGGGTCCGTCGGGTCCTGTCCCATCCATGCCGGGGTCACCGGGAGGCCCCATGGGTCCGGGAGGTCCCTTTGGTCCGGGATCACCCTTGCCCCCTCCCCCGGGTTCGCCGGGCATCCCCATTGGTCCCGGCATTCCGGGCATTCCTGGCTGTCCCGGCATTCCGGGATTTCCGGGAGGTCCCATTGGCCCCGTCGGTCCTGGACCAGCGTCTGGGCCAGGAGGTCCCATTGGTCCGGCCGGGCCTAAAAATATATAATCACAATCAGTAAGTAAGCTAATATTCTCGAAAACGCTGACTTGTGTTTATTATTCAACACCTAACAAGCTAAAAGTAGGAAGCTGAAAAACATACCTAATAAAATTATAACTGAATTATAATTTTAACATTGATTTGCACCAACATTAATTCTGAGTTTTTTTACTAGAAAACAAGATTCAATCATAATGAAATGACTTAGGTAGATCAATAATGGATAATGCAAATTACTTTACGTACGCTAAATACATCCTTTTTGACAAGTTTACTTGTATAAGATGCAGCTACTATATGTCTACATTAAGCCAACTAACCCGGATTTCCGGGAGGTCCGGGTGGTCCTTCGCCGCCGCCAGGGCAGGGGGGACAGCCGCCATCCACCATATTATCGACCATATTGCCCGACATGCCTACTTTCCCGTCCAAGCCAGGCATCCCGTTCTCTCCTCGCATGCCGGGGGTGCCGGGGGGGCCGGGTGGGCCGGGGGGACAGGAGCCGGCTGCCGACATGTCGCATTCTAAACACAAGTAGTGAAAGGAAAGTCTAGGCGTCTAGGCGACCTTAATAGTATCAAGAGAACATGATAGGGATCCATATTCAGTTGTACCCAATAGCACATTATGTACTCTTGATAGTATATAAATCGCAATCGGTATAGTGGAGAGAACCATGAATAAATCTGATCGAAGCAAAAAACAAAATTCCTCGACAAAGAAGAGCCATAGTTACGGTTTAAACATCAAGAGACATATGACGCTGAATAACAAATTGGTGACACAAGCAAATTTTTTTCAACAATAAATAAGACTCGACTCATAGCCGTAAGTTTTTTTAGCCCTCAATCACAAAAAATCACTCCAATTGCGTACTTCACTTTTACACGTTAGTTTCATAACAATAGTTCCTTCTCTAGAACTCATGTCTGCAGACTCAACTCAATCTGCAGACCATGTCACTTACGGCATCCCCCGCCGTTGGGTGCTGGTCCCCCCTTGGTTCCCCCGTTGCCCGTGCCGTATCCCTGGCGTTTGATCCGCAGCGGGTGATCTGCCCGACCGCTTGTGATCTTGATCATCTCGCCCCACAAGACGTCTGCTTTGCTCTGAAACAAAATACATACAGATAACAAACACATCGTGCTTAGGGATAAAAATATAATTTAATGCGGAAGTCCAAGAGCATAGTCTAGAGAAGAATTACAAAGTAAGGCTCGACTCTTACTTTCATCCGTATGTCCGTTCAGCCGGCAGAATGACGTCACTAGCAGCCTAGTGCAGTGGATCAGCCAGCGCCTGTGACGTCATTATTTCGTCATTTTGTCGGCTGAACGGACATACGGCTGTAAGTATGAATCGAGCCTAAAACATTTGACCCCACGCGCACCCTCTAAGCTAAAGTGTTAAAAGCAAGAGGATGCCTTAATTTAAAAACACAGAAAGAATGGTTGGTGGCCCAGGGAATCGAACCCGGGCCGCTCGCGTCGATGTCTAGAATGCTAACCACTACACCACAGCCCCCAAGTCTCGTAGGCCCTTTTTCTCACATAAAAACACAAACGCACTTTAAATTCGCCCATTTCGTCGAGTATCTCGTCCTGTAGACTGAGCGTCTGTTGGTAGACCATGGGCACGAAAATGAGACAGGACACGATCACGAAGCCACTCAGTGCCACCGCGATGGCAGTCACGAAACGACTGCTCTCGAAGATTGAATCGCCCATTCAAAGTAACCAGCTGAAAATACAATACATTTTATTGTCCTATTGTGTAGTTTCTAGTGCTGGCTTGCGGCCATAACTTAACTACCTTAAATAAGGCAACAGAACATGCCTTCTTACTGACAAATTGATTATTTGAGCCCATGTCTTATTTCTGTCAGCATCAGGCTACCTTTAAGTCAAGTTATCTGTTCTTATTGCTTATTTCTTATCTTTGCCTAATGGGAAAGGAACAGGGCGTTAGAAGTTACAAAACTCTGACTTATTTTTTTGCATTAACAAAGTTGGTTCATTTTGCTGGCCGACAAAATATGGTCTAAATGATTTACTGCATGAACCGAGCTAAATGATGTATTGTGTTTCGTTACGATTTGTGAATAAAGTTTGTTTGAATGCTAGCTACATTAAAACGTTTTTTCGGTAAAACCTAGAATGGAACTACATGCACAGACAGACGGTAAAGAAAGTTCAAAAACTTAGAAGTAACTACATGAAGTGATAAATGCCGAAATTTCCGAACTTTTATAGTCAAAAATCGACCCAGCAGAAGGTCAAAATTATGTAATTGTCCTAGAAAAAATATATTTTTTTGTGAATTGCACACTAAAATGTTATTTTTGCGTCACAATTGACAGAAACGTAATTTTTGTCAGCACGCAAAATGAACTCTAACCTAACCCAGAAAATTTTAAAAAAGCAAATTTAGGTCAAGTCACAAAAGAAATTAGCTAAATTTCATCCTCTATAGAATAAATAAGGTTATCTGTCGGCAAAATCTTGAAAAAGACACTATTAAATTGAATTTCATAGTTTAAAGTTTGAACTCCGCCGATTATTACGGTGTTGTACGAGGATAGTAAAAAGGTCGAAATAAAAAGATTGTCAATCTGCTGCAATTTTAAATACCTAATAATTCGGCGTGCTTCAGCAACACTAAACGATTAATAATAAGAGGAGTGCATAATGTGACTTAAGAACTCCATTACTGTATATACCAGTTTAACTACTATGTAGCATCGTCTAACATGCAGAGATTAACATGCGATATCGGGGGACAATTGGTTGGTGGTGGTTGCGGTTTACTTAATTTTGGTTTTTTCGGTGGTAGATAGAAATAATTGGCGTCTTTTATGGGTCTTTTTTTTGGGAGTCAGCGAGCATTCTCAAGGTCGCGCGAGCAGTTTCGAGACGTTGTAAAATTAGACTAGAACCAACTATAATTGCAAAAAAGCACGTAATCATGTGGTGTTTGTTGTGCTTATACCTATTCCAAGAAGTATGTGTTGTGTACGTATTGACCCTTCCCTTGCTATTACATACCCAGTCATCCCGTCCTACGTTCAACACTTGGTATATACTTGATCGTGGGGTAAAGAAAGCATATACATAAATAAAATTGGCAGTACACTGGTGTGCCCATTAAGTACAATCTTTGATCAGTGAAAACTTGTATTGCATACGACTTCAAAAAATACCTACACCTAAGAATATATATACCATATACATACTGATTCCATATCTACAACTAGATGTCTCAAACTCAAACAAATAACCATGTTACAACTTCACATGAGTGCTAACTGCTAACACACCGAAACTGGAAACTAGAGGACACAATTCGAAGCATCTAGTGATACCAAGAGTACATAAAAGGATCCTATTATGTACTCTTGGTGTTTCTTACTTACTTCCTCAATAAACTGGTGAGCTTATGGACAAGTACGGACATACGGAACAACATAAATTTTACTACAAGATTTACAGTTCACTTCAATCAGCTAACCTGATGATATTTTATATTTTTGGCTCATTTTTCTTGCAGGCGGACTTGAACCGCTTCTAGTCTGGCCTCTCGCCTACCAGCTGACGGTTTATTCTGTCAAAATTTAGAATTTTTAATGCTCACCTCTAAGTTTGGATTCTACCTCCAGCCTTAGCGTATGGTTGACAGCTTATTTTTCCGGTTAATCGTTTGTACCAGGGGGTACCAGACCCCTCGAAATAGGATGCTAAAATTAGACTACAATTTTCAATATAGTTGATATCGAGAAGCCATACATAGCATTATTTGGTTCTATTTGCTGTTTGAATCAGGTATAAACGTAGTTTACGTTTTATTGTGCTCCGTATTTCATAGCCCCAACGTGAAGTATAAAGCTGACAGTGAATTTTTTGTAAAAAAAACGAAGCAGGTTTTGAGTGTCACGTTTTTTAAATCAGAAGTCATTTTGTCTGTCTAGCATAGTTTTGTCTGGGAATCAGTGATCCAACTTCTATCAATTATTCCGTGCTCATTTTTTTCAAGATGCAAGAAGAGCTCTATCGAGTGATTAAAGCCAAAGTTTTGAAAGATCGCGACCTTGCTCGACGGAATTTTCTGAGTTATCGAGCCGATTCGACCCAATCAGCGCCGAGCACACCCAGAGGCGGATTCACAGCGGCGACAGCACCACCCCAGACGGGTCCCTTGAAACAGGTCTGAAAATCGAAGGTGGTATTCCGTACATGAGGTGTTTTCTGGGCTTCTTACTTTTGAAGAAGATTTGAAGCCAAACGGGGGATTTCACAAAGGTGCTTTTACTAAACGATGGTTTTACGAACGTTTTCATATGATTTGCACGTAATTTCATTATGAAATATATATAGACTAATTTGTTACAAAGATCGCAGATTTTCATTAGCCGTGGTTTTAGGTTAGTTGAATTTTCAGCAGCACTTGCACTTGCTGGTTTGAAATTTCAACTGAGCAAAAACACGGTTTAAGAAACTCTACTAAATTCGTAATGAATCGTAACGAATGAATTGTGCAAACCATGCAAAATAACTGTAAAACCATGGAATTGTAAAACCACCTTTGTGAAATCCACCCAAGTAGTCTTTCCTTTCGCAGCAATCAATACGCTTGTACGAGGCCTGATTTTGCTTTTGCATCAAGAAATCATCAAGATTTCTACCAAATCTTTGTATTTTTAGCTGCGCAAACTGAGCTTAATGTCTTGGCTGGACTTTGCGAAACTACGTCGTCGCCTCGTCAGCTGGAAGGGCTGCTGCTATGACGTAGACAGGACGCAGCAAGTGACCCAGGCTGACTTCGTCTTTCTCCAACAAATCATTGAAAAAGGTCTCCCACATTACATACCACCAAGAGTACATAACAGGGATTCCTCTGATTTACATTATATATATATATATATAAATATATATATATATATATATATATATATATATATATATATATATATATATATATATATATATATATATATATATATATATACCACTTTGTGCTCTTTTCTGAGAAAAAAATTAAAAAATAGTAAAACAGTTCAGTATATTCAGCTTGCTCTAATTGACCAGTAATTATTTCTATACAAAGGAAGTGTCAATGTCAAATTAATAAGACCTTCAAAATTGAAAGGCACTCTCCAGAACGGCCCAATAACGGAACACCTCGAACAATAACAGTGCAATCGGCCATCAGTTGAATCCGACTTTAGCTAATCTATTACAGCGATTCATACTTACAGCCTATGTCCGTTCAGCCAGCAAAATTACGAAAAAGTCACTTCATGCTCAGATCAGGCCTGTCATATTTCAGGCAAAGGACCCGACCTCCTGTCTGCTATCAAAGAAGTGGTCTCATTGGGTGAACACATGATTACAGATCTCGTAATCGCGGGTCTAGCCTTGTGCGCCTCCCACGACTCACGTGACCCCGACTACGAATGTCGTCGCAACGCCTGTTTTGCCGCTGTCCCGCAAATATGTCGAAATACGCACCACTTGCTACAGTTTGTGACATACTTGGATTTGTTCAGTGGCAATCGGGCTAGACGTGAGTATGTCATTAAACAGTACAGTGTACAGGCTGCTTAGTGAAATTATGTGCACGCCTCATGGCAAGCTTTACGTTGTAGTTTCACATTGTACCAATGTTAGGTATGATTATATATAGCCTCTCCGGTCCAATTGTGGGGGACCCTCTCCTCCCTGGGGCCTGTTGCACTTACAAATGTTACAATTGGAAGACTTGTAAAGTTGAGCAACAGGCCCCTGATCGACCAAAAATAGGCTGTATCGAATTTTTCTCAATTTTCGAAAAAATAGCATTTTTACACACTTGCTGTGCTCAAATTAGCAGGGCCGCCTTGGCCCTAGATTTGGGGGTTCCCCCTTCATCCATTTTGCACGTATGGATAATCTGGTGCAGACTTTAAAAGGTACTAAAAAAATAAAATCTAGTTTGCTGCATTTTTCTTTAGAAGATCATAACCTCCAAAAATTCATAATCTAGTTACACCAGCATTCACCTTCAGCTCTCCATTATAAAAATGTCACAACATATATTCTTTGTGCTTTTAGAAATGAATGTCTACCAACGGAAGTTCCTGCAGCAATGGTATACAGAAAAACCGGATTTTGAGCTAGCTAAGGAGTTAGCTAGACCAGTTGAGAGTTCAGCCTATACCATAACTCATGCGGAGTTACTGAAACTACTTAATCCGCGAAAGTCGGGGCCAAAAAGCCAAAACTTTTCTGCTCTACTGGTTCACGAAAATCCGACAAAACTTAAATGGAGCGAATTTTTCAACGTTAGTGAAAAGCGCAGCACAGAAGCTACTGATTTTTTGTTAGGGGTTTCCCTGAAAAATAGCGCTTCTAATGGCGATAAAAATGATGATTGCGGTCTAAATATGCCGCAAAACGATATTATCAATTGGTTGGACGCGGCCCGAAAATTACAAATTTGCGATGAAATCGACGAAGCGTTAGAACTGATGAAAAAGCATCGACTAGATTTGATTTTTGTGCCAAAAAAATTGCAAGAATATGCCGAAATTTGGGAGCAACTTGGGAGTTATGCCGAAATCCCTTGTTTACTAAACCATTTGAACAAATTTCTCGGCATAGAAACCATGAAACGACGTCACGTGACTTACAATCCCAGACCTCGCCCAGATTACTTAGGTCTGGGATCGCTTATGACCACTGGCAGCAAACTGACCAATCAGAATGAGGCAACCGCAAAACCGACCAATCAAATTGAAGCAGGCGGAAGGCTAGCCAATCAGCTTGCGTCAATGGGTCTGAATCGAGCCATTGAGCTTCATTCGAGTTTTGGCTCGACTCTTTCGTCGAGTAGCGGGCTGGGTCGGTCGACGTCAGCGGTATCGTTACAGACGTCGAGTATTTCCGCGTCAACGTCAAGTATTGCGTCAATGGCGGAAGAAGCCGCCATAAACTATCCAGAATCGGTGCTAGAAAGACTACTGAATCCAAGTCAGTATTCTAAAGAATCAGATACGGTACCGATGCAATTTTTATTGGCCATAGCTCGGCTTAACTTGGGCACACGGGTAGTTCGACGTACCCAGGAAGTTAAAGACTATGGCACTCGACTTGAAACTGCTTTCCTGATGAGTATCGGAAAATTAAAAGCAACCGATAAGTCAATATCGATTCTAATCGACACGCGATCGAGTATGGAATATAATCGATTGAAAAATGATGGTGATATTAGTTGTAGAGCAGCGGGAGCGGCGCTATGCCGATTTTTTCTGGCTACTGAAGGCAAAATCGCCATTTACGCAAATTCGATCTCAAATCAAGTGGCTAAGCTAAACCTCAACGGATCGACGACTTTTGAAAATCTACTAAAACAAACAGGGAGTAATACTTTTTCAGCCTACAATCCAATCGACTTATTTAATTATCTGGAAAAGACTGAAATCGAAACCGATGTCCTAATTTGCATAACAAACTCACCCGGCGATTTACCGGCACTAAATCCTTTGGCGGCACTCAGAAAATACCGAGCTTACTTCCAAAATCCAGAAATTAAAATGGTTCTTTGCAATTTGGCTGAAAATTCCAAACCGACATTCGATTCTGAGGATTGCAACTTCGTGGAAATCATCGGCATGAATGCTTACGTTGGAAATATTATTCGGAATTTCATTTTGGGAAAACTTTAATCCAAAATAGTTTTTGAGACGTGCAAAACAGTTAACCCTGAATTTACTGATTAAATACCGGTTCACGCTCGTCCTTTTCTTTGTTCTTTTGCTTGTCCTTTTCAAGTCCTTGCGAAATTTACCTAGAGTTGTCCTTTTTCCCTCAACTTTTGTACTTTTGTATTTGTCTCTTTGTCCTTGTCCTTTTGTCTTTTTGTTTTTGTGCTTTTGTCCAGATCGAAACTTTAACATGTTGACGAGCGCCTCTGCCTGTGCTAGAACACAGGTAGGCTGGAGAATGTCTCTTTTATAAGAGTGAGACGCCATTACTCTTGCTCTCATGAATTGCCGATTACTTTCTACTCGGACAAAAAGGATTCTGTAATTTTTTTGATTCTATAAAAGGACGAGCGTAAAGCAAAAATTTTCAAAAAGACAAAACGACAAAGACAGAGGAATTAAAGACAACGAAAATGATGAAAAAAACCGAAAAAGGACAAAAACAGTTTCTAAAGGACAGTTTCAAAAGGACGACAAAAGAAGTTTCAAAAAAACGACAAAAGGACAGTTTCAAAAGGACGTCAAAAGGACAAAAGGACAGTTTCAAAAAGATAAACGAAAATCACCCAAAGTACACTTTTTCTGCGAAAAGACAAGACAAAGACAACAAGTAGGCCCCAAAAGGGGCAAGGTTCCTTCCCCAGTGTCTACCTTTCACCTTCCCTAAATATAGTCCTAAGATACGTATCCTACTCTACTACATACTAAACTTCCTTACTCTTAACTAATGTAACTACATATGTACGTACAAAAACATTGCTGCAGGATGTTAAGCATCCCGCTACATTGAACCTTTCGGTTCAAAAGCGACGCCTTGATCTGAACATATGTAACAACTCTCAGAAGCGATGAGCAGTGTTTTCCAGCGGTACTTATATACTGTTGGTGAAACATTACGGTGCCGAGTTTGCAACAATATGCACTTGATTATTACTACAGTACAATTCTCTGCATAGATTATTGATTTTCATATATACGCAGCCAACAAGCACGTTTTGCGAGTAGGGTTGAACTTTGTAGATAGACTGCGTTGTGAGTTGCTTGCAGTGCTGAGGATATTCTTCGAATATAAAACGCGGCACTTAAAAATTTTCGAAGCGACAACATTTAAAAAACTTGTCAAGCACTCTCAGTATTAAACTTAACAAAGCGGACAGTGTGACCAGTAATAGCCAAAAATGTCTCTATCAGAAAAAATTTAGGGTCAGGTTGCTTAAATTTTGATACATACATAAAAGATGCAACGTGATCACCGTGAAACATTTAAGTTCGAAATTGATCAAGTGGCAATGTCATTGAAATAGCGTTATAAGCCATTTTAACACATATATGAATTAGTATAATTTCTATACATTTACAGTACCCTTTTTACAGCAGTTGCAGTGCAGTTACACGAGTTACAGCTCAAATGTACAGCTGCAAAACAGCGCGCCCGCTCATCGTGCGCTAGTCAGCTGATGTACGCCAGGTCAGCTCAGCGACTGTGTTGGTGTTGTAGCAAACGTTGTCCATACTCCATACTCTATATGGACCCCGCAGTCGTCTCAGGTCATGCTTTCCATGTTCTCTAGACGATATCAATATTTCTCGCTTCAAATACGCTAATGAACATTTCACGACACATAGCTGCGACAGGTTTTGTTAAATTACTCTTTCCTGCAGGCAAACGTTGTCAGCAGTGAACAGATACGTAAATGAGAGCAGGCAATAGATAGTACGTACACATACAATCTAGTCACACACGCTCACACAAGCAGTGTTATTTGCTGACCTAGCAGCACATTAACACTAGAATAGGTGCATTTGTGTGCTCTTGATGCACACGTTTGCACTATAGTATATACGCGGCGGCTGAGGCCGCCGCGTAAAAATCAGCAGACAAATCCCAAGCTGAAAATACACACAAAACATACTGTCTATGCAGCCTGCTCAGCGGCGTTTAGCGCTGCGAGCAGTTAATTTCAAAACAATAGTTCCTTCTCTAGAAGGAACAAAAATGAAAAGGACGAGTATAAACCGGCCTTAATGATTACTGATCCTAGTTCAAAACTCAGGCTTAAAAAAGGCTGGTACCATACTTAACTTAAATAAATTAATCTTTTTACTAATGATTGTTGAGTGATTTACTAAATTTTTTAATGAGTGTCCACATTCCAGAGAAAATAGTAGACGCGGTCAATAAACCATGATCTTACGAATAAAATTATTTTTAAATCCGAATTTGTGCACGACTGAGCCGATAAGCAATACTCACTCAGGGGCGTAGCCAGGATTTTGAAAAGGGGGGGTCGCACCTTGTCCACTTTTTTGCTCACTCAGTGATAGAAATTTTGAAGTTGAAGTGAAGTTTTTAGAGATTTTAGTACTTACGCGCGCATGGTAAACGCAAGTCCACTGAGCCATAGGGGTCTCGCGGGGGTCTGGGGGCGGCAGCCCCCAGAAAAGTTGGAGATTTTTTCAATTTTTTGATCGAATTTGGTCAATTGGAGACGTATCAGAAATTTTTTAGGCCCGATTTTCACAAACACAAGATACTATATACACCTTAAAGTTGCAGGGGTCTGGGGACGGCAGCCCCCAGAAAAAGAATTTTCCAATTTTCAGACCGAATTTGGTCAACTAGAGACATATCAGAAATTTTTTCAGACAAAAATTAAAACAAAAGATGGTACCATCACATCAGATAGTTTGTTGCAAGTATATAAATGTAACAATGTACTCGTGTATACATGCTTAGGGCTTGATAACAGATAATAACAAAAAATAGTAAACCACAAGGTTGCAGGGGTCTGGGCGCGGCAGCCCCCAGGAAAAAATTGGGAGAATTTTTTTATTTTTAGGCCAAATTTGGTCAATTGGAGACGTATCGGAAATTTTTTTCGGCCAGGCAACAAAAACCAAAGGGGGACCCTTGTGTACAATTTCTTCAGGTTCGACCAAAAGGGGGGGGGGGGGGGCGACCCCCCCGACCCCCCCCCCCTGGCTACGTCCTTGTACTCACTACAGTTGAATGATATGAAACGGCCAATTGGAAAACAAAATAATTTCTGCGACAAATTTATTAACAACAAAACCATAGACAGTTACGTCACAATGTAAGCACAAGAAAAAACAAATACGCAATAAAAGAATCAAAAAAACAGGCTTCTTATTAATATAGCACACACACAATCTTACCAAACAATAAATCACAATAAAATATCAATGGAATGTCAGACAATTAATATAAAAATAATAAGACAACTAAAACAGAGGTAAAACAGAAAATACAACGCAGCAAAACGTGAAATTCGAACCAGTGGCGGATCCAGGAATTTATTTCGGGGGGGGGGCGCGACCTCCACCCCTACGGCCATTACAAATACAATATATACAAATTTTCTGGTGCGGGGGTGTGGGGGCGGCAGCCCCCAGAAGCTGAGCACCTTTTCTGTTTTTGACCCCGGGATATCCTCAAAAATCTGCACCTATTTTCAAACTTTACTAAAGTAGAGAGACGTTACTGTTTTTGAGGGTATTGCTATGGACAGAATTTTTTCAAAACTGCTCCGTTGAGTTAGTCGTATCAGAAATTGTTTCCGACCTGGCAATTAAAACAAATGGGGAACGTCACATCAGTGTGTTAGTATTAGACCAGCAGGGGTACCATACATTATGGTATACAAATTTGGTGAGCAAAATTTCAAAATCCTTAGCATTTGCCCCGTATTTTGCCCAAAAAACCTTGCGATCAGAGTATCATACAGTGTATTACACAGGTAAATGCAACACAATGTACTCTTGTAGACATGTATAGGCTTTGATGATAGATGATAACAAGGACCAGTAAAGCCAGAAAATTGCGGGGGTCTGGGGGCGGCGGCCCCCAGCAAAAAAATTGGAGAAATTTTTAATTTTTAGAGCGAATTTGGTCAATTGAAGACGTATCGGAAATTTTTTCGGTCGGGCAATAAAAACCAAAGGGGGGACCCTTGTGTAAAATTTCAGTCTGAAAAAATAACGGGGGGGGGGGGGGCCCCCCCGCGCCCCCCCCCCTGGATCCGCGCTTGATTCGAACTATTAATTTCTAAAGTCTGACAAACAATAGTTGCATGCACCAGTTACTTATTTTAGTGGCATGACTAGTTGCTGTACTCTCAATAGTCAAATCTATTCTTTTTGAATTATTCACACGATTATAGATTTTGGCTCTATCTCGTTTGCTCCCAAAAAACACGGCCAAGCCCATTTATGAACAATAATAGTGCGTAATGTCTCACTCTTCTATAAGAGTGAGACACTATTAATAAATGTACTCTTGGTAATAAGAAGAGTACATTAAAGGCATTAAAGGTATGACACCCTTCCTAAAATCTGACCAAAAAATGCTGGACCTTGTGAAAAGAAGAAACATGCAATTTCATTACACGAAAAACGAATTGTAAGCATCAAGAGTACAGCCAGTAGTCACAAAAATCACGCCACCTCAGGACACCTCAGGCTACCACCCAACCACCTCATTTCAAGACATCAATGACCTATTCTTATTATGTGCAATTTTGTTCAATGTAGAAAGAAGTAGACAATGGACAGTAGACCCAATAGCAAGAAATTTCCAATTTAAAACTACTGGAGAAAATACATGCGATTCATATTTACAGCCGGCAAAATCACAAAAAGTCTGCTACTATAAATGCATCATTATGCTCGATTCATACTTACAGCCGCACGTTTGAAGTGGCAATATTAAGAAAAAATCACGCCACAAATATCAACGCAACATGGGTACGCCTGATGGTTCTGCTCCGTAATTTCGTCGGCTGAACGGGCATACCGGTACATACAAACACAGAGATGAATGCACCCTAAGGATAGATTTATACTTGCAGGCGTATAACCGTTCATCCGGTAAAATTACGAAAAAATCATGTCACAATCTGATCTTATACACTATTAGTGGCGTGACTATTTAGTAATTTTGCCGCTATACGGACATACGGCTGTAAGACCGAATGGAGCCTACAGCCTACAACCGTCCATAATATGCCCGTTTAGCGTCACATTAGAAATGAATCACACCACATACTGATAGTAGCGTTAGATCAAACTATGGCGTGATTATTATTACTTTGCCGGCTCAACGGCCATACGGCTGTAAGTATGAATCAACCCTAACACAACAACAATAGCAATACCAATGACTACCCGCTCAATAGCTGAGTTGATCAGGCTTACTGAGGCAATACTTTCCGATCAGGGGCAGCATAAATCCTGTGCACAGCACCAGCACGTAGAGAGCGATACTGCCAGCCATCATGACACGTGACATGCACACGTGATCCGGGGGCGCCAGGGGGGTGAACAGGTTCGGCGAGGAGTCCCCGGGGGAGGGGGACAGCGCTGGAGAGTCTAAAAATAGAAATACTGATTTTGTAGTCACTAAGCTTGTCTTCGTTGGTTGGGAAACATGGGTGTTTAACTGATGTTTACGATGTTTTTTATTTCAATCGAAAAAAGTTTTATACTCATCCTCATGCTTGTCCCTACTGCACACTGTCCTTAAGCAACTCGACTACCAGAAATTGCTAAAACTGGGGACAAAACAGGTGGCGTAATTTTTGAAACTATTCGCTCTACTCTTGATGCTTGCAATTCGTTCTTTTCACAACGAAATCGTGTGTTGTCCAGGGTCCAGCACTTTTTGTCAGACCTTAGTTTAGTAGGTACGTAATAACCACTGGTCACGAGTGGTCAGTGGAACATAATATCTACAGCCTCATAGTTTGACGTGATCGCAAAGCCTACCCCTTCTGCTGTGGGTTGTATTAAGCAGTTGTATTTCGAGGACTTCCAGTTTTGGACTGGACACCACCAGGCTGTCTGAGTCCGGCGTCTCTGCCTTCAGGGCCCAGTCCAGCCCGCTCTCTCGTTTGCCGCGACTCGCGCTGTCGCAAACGGGAGGCTAAAAATCAATATATACATATTACCAAGAGTACATAATAGCAAGAGTACATAATAGGAAGAGTATGACACTCTTCCTATTATACCTTCAGGCGTGCGTCCAATGCGGAGCGCAAAATAGGCCGTTTATGAACGGTTTTGAGAGGGGGTGCCCCCTCCTCAACTGAAGACACCGTACTCAGTTGAGGGATAGGTACACCCTCCTCAGTTCGATACCCCGTACTCAACTGAAGACGGGGTACTGTTACTGTACCGCCCCTCAGTTGAGTACGGGGTTTTCAGTTGAGGGGGGATACCCCTTCCCCTCAAAACCGTACATAAACGGGCTATTTTGCGCTCCGCATTGGACACACGCACTAAAGCATAATAGGAAGAGTGTCATACTCTTAGCAAAAGTACATCCTTATTATGTACTCTTGATAATAGGTTTACCTTCACCGACAGATTTAGCTTTACCCTTACCACCAGTGGCTGATAAAAGCCTAACGTTAACAATAGCTAATTTTGCGTATTATCGACCCTTAGCAATACGTACTCAACAATACATTTACTAATACAAATACGTTACCTATTCATTCAGAGTCAACCCAAAATAGCTACATCACTTTACTTCGAACTCCCAAAAAAACTTCCAAAAAAACCAGTACCGTTTTTCCATCGCACATTTCTTTGACACAAATGGCGATTTGACAGTCAAACAGAATGTCTTGGATGTCAGCAAATTTGAACACATGCGTTTCCACGTAGGCCATGGTCAAATTTTCGGAGTAGCTCAGGGACTGCATGACGTATTTGTCTAGGGGACAGCTAAAAATAGTCCATTCATGCTTACAGTTGTATGTCCGTTCAGCCGGCAAAATTGCGAAAAAGGGTTAATAATTACCACAAGATACACTGAGTTGCAGTTGTACAATATTGTGCAGACTATACAGGTGTAGGTATTTACAAAAGAGTAAGGAGCATGGTTTGAAAAGATGTTGGAACTATAAAAACAAAAGATGCCAATAGTTTCCCCATAAAGTTTGCGTGACAGGACAAGTAAACCATGCCAGTGGGGATTGAACTGCCCACCTTCTGATCAGTAGTCCAATGCCCTAACCACTCGGCTACAACACAAGACCACTTGATATGAGCTATAAATCCCGATTACTGACCCATCTTCGCCAAGTATGAGCACATTATTTTTCTGTCCATCCCTGGCAAAGCAACTGTGAACTTTCATGCCAAACATCACATCCATGGTTCCAGCTGAAATATCACCACAAACCAATTCCATTATCCAATTTTTTTATTTGAAGAAGGATTAGGGAACTATTCAAGGCAGCATGTACTTACACTTAAATGAACTCATATCAGTTGATTTGGGTTACTTATATTACTCTAGATGCATTTGTCAAGTTAGTACTCATTTTACGTGAAATTAACGCTACGAGACTCGAAATCGTATCGATGTGTTAAGGGTCTAGCCATCTACTTATCCTTACAGCTGCATGTCCGTTCAGACATCAAAATTACAAAACAATCACGCCACCACAAGTCTATAAGATCAGATTGTGTCTTGATTATTTCGTAATTTCGCCAGTTAAATGGAAATATGGCTGTAAGTATAATAGACCATTGGCATATTGGATCAGATTTTGGCGTGATTATTTCGTAATTTTGCCGGCTGAACGGACATATGGTTGTAAGACTGATTGACATACGTGCGTCACAGTCCCATCGATGGAATATCTTTGAGCCGACAGTGGCGAATGTGGCAATGGGTCCGTTGGGCGAGTTGCGGCGCAGGGTGTAGACGCACGAGGGCATGGCCATGGTCGTGATGGTCTCTGTGTTAAGCATGCTGTAGCAAGAGTACACAGACAACAGTAGGACGTACTCTTGATACGAAGGGCTGCAGTAGTACGGTAGTACTTCTGGCAGGTGTAGTTTTAGGTTGACTCTAATGGAGGAAAGGAATCAAACAAAACACGAGTAGCTACCCCACTAAAAGTGCGTATGGTAGCCCATGTTCTTTCCGCGAAACAAGTCAGCACTAGTTTGAAGCAGTTAACGTGCTACTTCCTAACTAATGATAGGGAGCAGTGATATGAATGCGCTTTCTTGTTATGCACTCTTGATACGCTAGCTTTTTCCGAAATTTAAAAAAAACGCCAAAAAACGCGTATCCTTCACCCATACAAGTTGAGGTAAGCATACCAATAACAAAGAATATTAGCATGTCACTGTAGTATTATCAATACTAACCAAATTTGGCAGAACTGATACTAATACTAAATGTAGTAAGTACTAAAAAACATGTCAAATTGTCACTACTCAATATAGATTACTAATTTAATACTTACAACAACTTTAGTGCTAAGTATCAAACTTAAATTAATAATCACCAACCTAACACCCAGCTGAGTATCGACGGTTTTGTCGGTTTGCATGTAGAAGCACTGGACGCGATAGGCCCTGTCGAACTTGGTCAGCAGTTTGGGGTGGGACATGAAAATGAGGGTGATGGCGAGGTAGACGCCCGCAGACTGAAATCACAATAGGGAGATCACAATTGGAACAAAGATTTGTCTAACCAACCAGGGTCTAACTAGGGTCTAACTAGGGTCGGCAGGATCGATTATGCAGAAAAATATCTAGTTTCAGATTTTGGGATTATTGTAAAAGACTTCAACGAAAACCGTAAGGTTCTAGAACATGTAAAAACTTATATGAAGGAAATTTAACATTAACTCTATGTTTTTAGAAACTGACTATATGAACAATATAAATCAGCTAAAAGAACACACATTTAGCTTTACAGCAGTATGTCCGTACAGCCGGCAAAATTAATAAAATAATCAGGCTTGACTATTAATTAATTAATTAATTATAAGCAAACAACTTTATACCGATCTATCCTTTTTCATGCCACACCCACTCAGACCGTAGGTAACGTGGATGAGGTTATGGGTGTTCCCGGCAAACTCCTTGCGACACGAATCGTCCATGAAGAATCCCTTGGCATAAACACGACCCGTGAACGGACGCTCCGACCTTGCTGTCACCTGAAATAGAATATAAATGGGTCTGAACCAAACCTCAAATAATAAAATTATAATATAATCACATGTAATATATAATATGTAATAATCTATCATAATGTAATGTAATAATATAATATAATCATAATGTAATGTAATAATATAATATAATCATAATGTACTATATAATTATATTAAAATACCTTATATTATATTACAGAATAATAAGATAATAATTTGTACAATATAATATATATTAAAATATAATATTAATATACAATTTCTTTTGGCTGCTGATTATGGCTAGTACCATTTGTCCCAGCAGCTTCTTTTATGTCCCCACTTTGGTCTTTAAGCTTCCTCACCTGAATATTCATGTCCCCACAGGCAATCTCTAGGTCTTCGATGACCACCAGCCCGTCGTCGCCGCCCCCAGACCCACCCTCGCTTGACCCCTGACCCGATCCACTGCCCGAACCACCCGAGCCTGACGAACCGTCTGCGCCTTCTGAAAAAATAGTAGAAATAAATAAACAACTTTATTGAACTAATTAAAATGCAATGTGTTGATGGCAACAGATCGATGAGATTGACTGAATACTTATTTCTTGACTGAAACTTTCTCTCAAGTTTGTCGAGCAAAATGTGATTGGTTCAGTAGCTTAAAAAAACTACCATAATCTATAATATAAACTTCCATTCGTATATATGTTCGCTCAGCCGACAAAATTATAAACAAAAGTCAAAATTATATCACATATAGTTTATACGTATAACAAAAAACCATGACACGATATGGCCGTTGTCATAGTCGCTAAACGAACATACGACTGTAAGTATGAATCGACCCTTATCAACGCCATAGTCTCACCAACGTGGCAATCCTTTCCGCTCAATCCATCCAATAGCCGTTTGACGGCCGTCGGCACCCCCTGTCTCACTAGATCATCACTTTTGATCACGTGATCAGGTTTATTGCCAGCAATCTCCAATAGGATGTGATTCCAAGCATGATTGGTCACGCCCACTGCAAACGTCCGTACGCCGGCTTGACGTACTTCCTGCAGGGGCACGTCAATGTCATCTTGCGTCAGTCCGTCAGAGATGACTATCAGGGCGTTCGGAACGTCCGGACGGTCGCCCTGGAAACAGCCAATCAGAATGCAGCGTTGGCTGCGCAGGGACCAATCAGATTGGCTGATTTCTTATTTCTTATTTCTATGGTGGGAATTGAGCTTACTGGGAGTTTAAACCTTAAATGCTTGGACAGGTTTGAGGTCAAGTATCGGCTGGTACTGTTGGGTGCGCTGTCGAAAAAACTGTGCCTTCTTGGCTTCAACTTTACCGTGTTACAAACAAAAGTTGTCAATTGGAAAAAAGGTTCTTCATAGAACTAAGAGGGCCTTGAGCTGCTGTTTTCAACGGAATATTTTGTTTCGAAAAATCGGGCACATTGGGTTAAACCCTCATACAGGGTAGGGGTTACAACAACAGGCTACAAACGCAGTAACCTAGGGGAGGTGTTGAAACAAGCCAATCTGCTATGGTTTTCCCAAGCCTGAACTATGCTTAAACCTAAGGCTGACCCTAAGCCTAAGCCTAAATAAAAAAACAGTAAACAAAACCTGGCCTGTCTTCAACACATACTCGTTCACAAGAGATAAACATTCCCAAATCCATAGATAACAAGTTTTCCTACTAACCCTCTCTCTGGTGAACTCTTCATTGGCAACATAGCTCAGTGCCTTGCCGACATAAGTCACACCCATCTGGTAATGAACTGTAGACAGTTCCTCCAACAACTGTCGTTTCATTTGATAATGTTTCAGGCTGAACTCCCGTCGCGGTTTCCGATTGAACTGGATCAGACCGATGCGAACGCCCTCCATACGGACGTCCAGATGGCGGATCAGACTTTCGATCAAGTTCAGCGAGCGAGAAAAGTTGCCCGGGAAAATGCTGCTGGAGCCATCCACCAGAAATATCAAGTCCAGGGGGCCCGTTTCGCAGATTTGGGGCTCTAAAATTTATTATTTTGGGATTTTTCAAAACTTATATACTTGATCAAGAAGATTAGATGTACAGTTGATATAAATTCAGTTCATTCATAGCTCTGAAATAGATAAACTGATCGTTGTGCACCTTTCAGAAGATAATCGTAGAACGTATTATGTAAAAAAATGCCACATTTAAGAGTGTTAGGCCCGGTTCACACAGACGTACTTTTTACTTTTTACTTTTTACTTTTGGGCCAAAAGTAAAAATTTCGGTTCATACAGAACGTACTTTTTACTTTTTACTTTTGGCCAAAAGTATAAGTAGAAACGCGTTCTACTTTTTACTTTTTACTTTTGCAATCTAGCCAATCAAAATGCTCTGAGAAAAGCTCCGCCTATTGAGCTTCATTATTATTGGTTATATTTGAATTTTGACAGACAAGTGCGCCAAAGCCAGCCAATTGAATGCGATCTTCCTTAAGTAAAAAGTAAGCCTGCGTGAACACTTTTGCAAAAGTAAAAAGTATAAAGTCAAAAGTAAAAAGTATAAAGTAAAAAGGAAAAAGTAAAAAGTAAGTCTGTGTGAACCGGGCCTTACTATAATTATCTGCAATGTGAGTTGTTACTAATTGATAATGATGTCAAATCCGTTTCCAAAAATTTTCAACAAGGCCAAAAGGCCAACACACTTTGAAAGTATTACAGAATGTTATTCCGACCATTTTTTACTGAAAAATTGCTATAATATTAGCTATCGCGTAATCTAACCTGACTGAAAAGCGCCCTCTCCACTGATTTGCTGTAGTTGACATGAAATCTGAAATAACAATCAATCAGATAAATACTAATCACTACATCAATGCATTTTAGGAAGTGGTTCTTAGGTACCTATAAAAGGACAGGACGCGGCAGGCAGGGGTGGACGCGGGTCGTGGGTACCCGCGGGTTGGGTTGGGTCGGAAAATTTGAGCCGTGGGTCGACCCGCGGGTACCCACTTCAGGCTGCGTGGGTAAAAAAAAATTTTTTCCAACCCGCGTAAGCGGAAACCTGAAGAAATTGTCGACAAGGGTCGCCCCTTGGTTTTTATAGTCCTGCCAAAAAAATTTCTAATACGTCTCCAATTGACAAAATTTGGCCTAAAAATTAATACATTCTAAAAAAATTTTCCTGGGGGCTGCCGCCCCCAGACCCCTGCGGACTATATTACCGTTACCATTCCTTGTTGTTAACTTTCATGAAAGCTTATATATGCTTGTGTTGTGTAATATACTGTCTGATATGAAATTCCCATCTGCTGTTTTTAATTTACCTGTCGGAAAATTTTTTTGATTACGTCTCCAGTTGACCAAATTCGTCCAAAAAATAGAAAAACTCCATTTTTTGTGATCCCCGCAACAGTTAGTTTTTTTACTTTAAACGACCAAATTTACATTTTGTCATGTAAGCCACTTCGCCAATAAGTGTAAAAATAATTGTATTCTGGGCGCTGAGCTCAGACCCCGCAATAGTGAGTTCAAATAAGTCAGCAAGGACAAGGTACGACCCCCCTTTTTCAAAATCCTGGCTACACGCCCCTGTATAATGTACGTTATGGTTATAGAGTGGTGGGTCAAAGTGGGTCGCGGGTCGGGTTTTACGGCGCTTGTTGAATCGCGGGTTACCCACGAGTGTCGAGCCGTGGGTTGGGTTGGGTCGCGGGTCGAAAATTTCGACCCGCGTCCACCCCTGCCGCAGGGCTGTCCGTCAACTGGAAATTTTTGTGAAACTGAACAAGGGTTCCCCCTTTGGTTTTTTTTGATCAGCCGGTGAGTGATGTTGCTGTTCAGGTATTTTTATTAAATAATTCACAAAAAACAATCCTGTATCCGCGCCTGCTCCAGCTATATTTTAAATTCATTGTTTCATTGCTGTTAATGACATTTAAAATCGCATGACTTTTCAAGATCATTAAAGAGGAATTTCTCAATTTCAAACGTCAAGTGCGTTAGTTTTTATGAAACGCAAAAAGTTCGCATTGCTTCTTATACAAACGCGGTGAAGTTTTTTTTAAAGTTATTATAATTATATTATCACAACATGTGCGCATTTTGCTAATTTCTAAGGTTATTAAACTTTACACTACCTGTTGTGTACGCATACTGTAAAAATGATAAAAATGCACCTTGAAAATTCAAAACTTTAAAATAATCGACTCAAAAATCCGTCAACCTTAACCCAGTGGCTTTAATTCTGAGTTCTGTTAATTTAAAGTGTAATTTTGTAGTCCTAAGTATCCAATAAATAAGTTAAATTGAGTCTAAATTGGAGTTTAACAATAACATTAACCTAAAATATCAAAGAATGGATTTATGTAATAAATAGTGTTTTACACAGATTGGTGAATATGAAATATATATATACAGGTGAAAAGTGAATTTCTTTTGAAGATACACATTTCGGTATCATAGACAAGATTATGTATTTACTATTTAGGCACAAAGTAACTGCAAAAAACTGATACCCGAACAACTAAAAAAGTCAAAATCTGCTGTCATTGCAGAAAATAGCACGTATGTAGTAAGTAAGAAAATGTAAGTAAGAAAATAGCATGTAACTTTGTTTTGCGGTATTCTCAAAATTAACCATCGGTAAAGTTAGGCTACTGGTAAATTAGTAAATAACCCGCTGGTAAAGTGAAGGTAAAGTCATATTCTCAGATAATGCCTCGAGCCGTTGTAATACATAGCTAAGGTTATCTTTAAGATTCGGGTCAAAAAAGTGCTCTACCTTGTAACCAAGAGTACATAATAGCGTCTCACTCTATATAGAAGAAGAGTGAGACACTCTCCAGCCTGCCTGTGTTCTAGCACAGGCAGATGCGCTGGTCGTTTTCAGGCTACATGTTGACATTCTATGCAACATGTGACTGGCCAATCAGAAGCGAGCTCCTATTCTCTGATTGGCAGACGCCTGTGCACGTGCTCCAATCATAAAACGGGATAGGAATAAAGGTTAATAACTCATTATTTATTCATAGTCTGCTTGTGAAAACATGAAAAAAGGTTTGCAAATACCTTTGGGGATATTTTGGCAAACTTTCAGCGAAATTGATTAAAAACTTTGAAGAAATTCAGAAAAGTTTATATCTCAAAAGTTTCTCAATCAATTTCGCTGAAAATTTGCCAAAATATCTCTAGAGGTATTTGCAAACCTTTTTTTAATGTTTTTGCAAGCAGACTATGAATAATGAATGAGTTATTAAGCTTTTATCCCTATCTTAATGCTTATCAACGCATCAGCGATTATATACTAAAGTGTGTTACGCAGGGAATCTACGCGCTGATTGGCCAGTCACATGTTGCATAGAATGTCAACATGTAGCCTGAAAACGACCAGCGCATCTGCCTGTGCTAGAACACAGGCAGGCTGGAGAGTGTCTCACTCTTCTTCTATATAGAGTGAGAAGCTATTATGTACTCTTGTTGTAACTGTAACTTGATAATGTATTCTGCGAATATTTGAACCAAACCGTCCACGATAGCCTTTGTTTCAACTTCAACTTTACTTTTACCCATGGAATTAACATTAGCTACAATGGGTAATGGTACTCAAACTTCAGAAGGCGCTGGCAGTCTAACCAGGACCCTGGCGTCAAAGTCGAGAATCTTATTATACCATAATTCCCATTATTTACAGAATGAGTGGCTATGACGGGGCAGCTAGGATTAGTGTCGATAATTTCTAAGGGCCTTTTCATAAATTATATTAACTGGATCAGATTAACTAGATTAGATCAGTATCTGAATTTGAGATTGACAAAAGGTTATGAAACTTTTCACGTCTAAACCGTGTCATCTGCATTTGCTTACAAAATTTATGAACTGAAGTTAACCCAATATTGAGTTATGAAGTGAATCCAGTTGATCAAATCCGGTTAATATTAATTTATAAAAAGGCCCTGACTTATAAATCTATTTTGTAGATTTATATCAAGTATGACTGGCCCGTTAGGTTTATGCTTGAGGTATTTAACGACAGCATAAACCAAGTAGCAACAACGGTAGAGCACTGGTATGCAGATTCAGAGATGGGTGATTCGAATCTCCCTCATTCCGATGCTGATGCTGGCTAGTAAAGATACCGTCTATCTCTTTCTTGATCTATATTTTTAAAGGCTTGCTTTAGACGGATGGTCTTATTCCAAACTGGATTTAGCGGATTAGATTTATATCAGTCTGAATAATAAGACAGTACATCATTTCAGTGAAAGGCTGAAACTTGAAGCTTATCGCTTGCGCTTAAATTATCTTGACGTGAACCAAGTTTTCTTCTGTTATTTTATACAGTCGTTGATGAAATAAAGTTTAATCTGTTCTGCTAAATGCAATTTTCGATTGGGCTATTATACCATCGCGATATAAATCCGGCTGTATTCATAAAATAAAATAATTAGTGACTAATTAACTTACCACAATAACTATTAGTAAAAACCAATTAAAATTAGCCATAGTGGATAAATTTGTCGAAATTCCGAAAGACAAACACCGTCAGAGTCCGGGCAGTAAGAAGTTCAAATTTGAACAATAGTTATGTATTTTACGGAAGCGAACTAACAAGGATCGCTTTATAATCCAAAACTTCACTTTTTTGCCGTCAAAGTTATAAAATTAGAAATTAAACTTTACAATTCTTAAAACTCTACGGGGGTTACACTATTGTTGCGCTTAGAATTCGTGAAAATTTTCGCTGAATTATTAGGTAATAATCTAACTGTAAAAATTTGCACAAGGTTACGCTTTTCAGAATTTCATAAAATGCTCAATAAAACCCTCCTATGGCGAAATTAGCTGCAAATTCTATCACTAAAAGCCCCCCTTGTGTGAATTTAGTGGTACGGTTTTGAAAAACTGCGATTTTTTTCTAAGACGCTTGTTTTCATTATACTAACAGTCACCTTGAACTTATTTTGAAAAATTACGTGCAAATTGGATAACCCTGACTTCGTTTTCTTCCCGTTAGAGAATGACAGCAGATAGTTGACATTTTCTATTTTTACAAAAATTGATACCCAAAAAATCCCACTTCCGTATAAATTTTTCCTACTTCCGAAAAAAAATTCACTCAAGTGTATGCATCTACAAAATAATCCCACACTTTTAAACCCTGGTAAAATACAGTGGGAAACGCGTTGCCCAAAATTACACAGAATATATACTTTATACCATAGGTTTGTTGACGTTTATTAATTTATCGAATTTAAAAAATGAACATAAATTAAAAAAAATATTTTTTGTACGTCAACCCCCTAATTTCAAGCCTTAGGTGCCACACTATATTAAAATGACATAACTTAACCGTTTTGACCTAAGGTTATTTCTGAAGAGGCAGCTGTTTTTTATACCGCAATTGAAACGTGAAAAATACAGATATTTTTACTACTTGTCATCAAAAATACCGAGTTAATCAATTAAACCAAAAGCGATGGGTTGATAACACAGTTAAAAATCTCAGTATGATTTTGACAGTTTTATTTTCTAATTTTATTTTATTGTCTTAGGGTCAAATGTGTCATTTTGAGACGAAATTTTTGCAAGAAAATGAAAAACCTAGATATTCACCGAAGATGTGTAACCATACGTCTACAGTACACTTATCGAAGTATCTGTAAACGTAACAAGCAGCAGTTTCATGCAAATTTTTTAGTAATTTTCAGCTGTTAACAGTCAGTACTTACACTAAGTTTGTCCCTGCCGCGTAAAATTGTCAAAAACTTGATAGTATTTTTCAGAAATGTTTCAAAATCTCAATTCGACGAATACTCTCCGCCGCCCAGAACCGCACATGGACCCTTACATTCATTGAATTATATAGGTTTTGGATTCCAAGATAATGTCAATCAATGGCAATCATTGACAGAGATCACTCGATTTTTTTATTACTTCATTCATTAGTTAATAATTCATTTCAGTAATTTCATTTAGTAATAATTATTTCACAAAACTATTTAATTCGTTGTTGATTTTATGCCAGACGTCATGTCGCCCCTTCTTTGACTGAAATTTAAGCCAGAAATTTATGTTTTGGATTAGATACTGGAAATGTTTTGTTAAAAAATGACAACACCGCAACACCACATTGAAATTATGGCCAAGGGGGCATCATAAGCTTAAAACTTCAGAATCCTACCTCATTTATTACTAAACATGAAAATTGCATTTACAGCAATATATACATAACTTATACAATAATAAAATAAAAATTAATAAAATTGTATTACGGTTTTTATCCAACTGTAGGCAACTTTTAAAAATAAGCACCCGACAAACAAAAACTTTAACACGTAAATCATGCAAACTGCTTGGTGGCCAGCTTATGCCAAAAAGCAGTATAAAGACCTACCGCCGCTGAGGCGGCGGCAGGAAAAACAGCTGTCTTAGATAAATGTTCTGTAGATTACCTACATTAAATGAGATAATGATGAAGATAGATATGTGCGTCAAGGTCGTTGTCACGGGCTTCTGTGTGGATAAACAAATAAGCTTAGGCGTCGGATGGTAAATCGGGATACGCACTATGCAGAAATGAGAAATATCGAAAAAAATTACTTCAGACGTACGTAAGTATATACTACAGAAATTTAAGTATTAAGCAGCCAAAACAGCTGAGGTTATTGATTGATCAGCTGAGTTAATCCCTGAAGCCTGTTTCACACGATGGGGATAACACGTGGGGCACCCCATGGGGTGCCACATAAACCCCATAGGGTGCCCCGTGGGGCACCATGTGGCACTGTGTGACACCCCATGTGGTGCCACATGGGGTGCCCCACGTTTTTCCCCATCGTGTGAAACAGGCTTTAGGCCGGGTTCACACTGGCACTTGCACACAACACAAGCATAAGCACAACCGATCTACACTGCGAAAATTTTTCACAAGCACAAGCGGTTCACACTGCAAAAATTCTGTACCGGCACAGCACAAGTACAATGCTTAAGTGCAAAAGTTTAGCTTTTGCACAAGCACAGTCAGTCAGCGTAGAGATTTTGTAGCTATCAGTTACAGTATCAGTATAATAGCGCAAAATTATGCGGAAGTGTGGTTTGTGGTGGAAACTGAAAACCCATGTGGAAATGGATCTCATACCGAAAAAGGAATTGCTTTAATCTTTTGCATCGTTTTTTCTTTATAAATTTTAATTTCGTTTAATATCATTTAAATCAAATCTTGTTTAAACTTCAGTTTCTCTCTTCGGGTAGTTTATCCGCTTCCATAGCATTGTCCAAGAAAGTTTAAAAACTTAGAAATTTTTCGCCAAAAAGTTGGGGACCAAAACGCCACTTCTGAACAATAAAAGACGTTAAACTGGCGAGCTTCAATTTGATTGGCTATTTGGCTAATTTGAACGTTACACGACAGCTGACAGAAAATTGTCCTTGTACCTGTCCCTATGTTCTTGCGGACAGGACTTTTTACGTTTATGTACCTATGTAGTTTCAACTCTTTTTAACTTTTCGTTAACACCGCCACGTCAGCACTTTTCCCAGAGAAGACAAACAATATCTGCTCCCAAATTACCGGCTCTTATCTAATTTCATTTATCGGCGTACTCATGACTGCAGTATGTTAAATTCACAAATCCAAAGGTCATTAATATCAGTGAATAATTTGAAAAACATCATTAGTCAAATGTGCCGATGAAAAAACAAAAAATGCCACAAAGACTAATATATTAAACTGCTCAAGACATCGACAGGCAATTTTTTTACTACAAAAGTGAATTTAATAGTAACAAATCAGTGATTAACAAAAACAACTAACAAGGTCAAATTATATTAATAGCAGAAAATAGACAGTAATGAGCAACAGTTCAAACAACTAAAGGACGTTCATAACAAGACTACATGCTGAAAAAGTTTCATTCTTATAACAAAGAGCATTAAAACAAAGACGGGGCTGAGAACTTCTCAAGGCCTAGGAGATTAACTGGATTAGATTAACTTCAATAACTAAAGACAGAGAAATTTACGATTAGGGACAGCTACAAAACGACAAACCAATATAAGGCAAAACTCTGTGCCCTATGACAGTAACGCAGTGTGGCCTATTTTGACGTCACGTTTGACGTAGTAATGTATGACGCAAATCAAACGAAAAGCTACGAAATCAGCGTGCTAAAAATAAGGCCGGTTCATACTTGTCCTTGACCTTGTCCCTATCGTTTTGTCCTTAAGCAATTTCAAGAAACCTACTTAGCTAAATAAGACAATTTATGGAATGAAGATAGTCGAGGTAACTTCCAGACCGTATACAAAAAAGTAAAAAATTAGCTCAAACGCTTCAGTCCTATCTTCACAGCAGATAACTGAAATTCGTCCTTGTCCCTGTCCCTGTGTTCTTAAGAACAAATGAAACGAGCGTTAAGGGTTATCTAGCTATCTAGTGTTGTTTATACTATTTTATCTCTCACGTTCCTTATCACATATAGCATACCAAGAGCACAAAGACCAACAGCGCATAACAGAGAAAATATCAGGATAGCAGGATATCTTCATGAAGATACCACAACCACGAAGTTTCGATAACTATTTAACCGTATTTCCGTTCAATTTAAAAATACTATAAACTGCCATTTCTTTGGCTAATTGAATGTGTCATACTCGTCCCATTATGGACTCTTGACCACAGATCAACAGACATATTATTAGACTCCCGATTCGAGATTCAATACAGTTCGATTCCCGGCGCCTCCATTTTTTTCTTTCTTTTCAAATTTGGGCATCCTCTTTCTTTCACCAAAATCGTCTGTCAACCAGATTTTTTCCAAATCACTCTATTGGTGGTCCAATCAAACTGGGCCGTCCCCAGGGCAACCAAGTCCAGAGCCCGTGGGAATATTCTGTGCTCTGCCTGGTGTACCCGCCCCAGCAGGGTCTCTTCCGTGTCCTCCAGTTCGATGGGCACTGCTTCCTGGACGATGATGGCACCTGAGTCCACTTCCGGCTGAAAATAGTGGGAGGTTGCTAACATACTATCAAAAGTACATAGGATGTATTATATGGATCCTATTATGTACTCTTGATACAATATGTAAAGGGGGTAATCGGGGCACCCTTAATATTTAGAAGGGAAAGGTACCAAACAACCTGGCCAAAAATCTCACTTTTTTCAAAAATGGTATAAAATTTAGGGTATTTTCGGTCGATTAAGAAGGAGAGTCACCAAAGTTTGGCAAGAGGGCCCCAAAATTTTGGCCGAGTTATATTATCATAGCAAGACACTCAAGACATGCAAGACACTACATAATAGGGAAGAGTATGACACTCTTCCCTATCCCAGCTAATCGGCCCGAACGATGCTCCGGCCGAAATAGCCCTTTTACGCCTTGATTTCAGGGGGGGGGGTATCCCCCCTCAAATCAAGACATGTCTTGCTTTCAGGGGTGACCACCCCCTGAAATCCCGAAAGTGTCTTGACTCGAAGGGGGGCACCCCCTCGTTTCAGCAGACCACCAGCATGAACTTAGTGGTGACATGGTAGTATGCTGAAACGAGGGGGGCACCCCCATCAAATCAAGAACCTACCAATGTTACCACTACCTGGAATCAAGACGTAAAAGGGCTATTTCAGGCGAAGCATCGTTCCGGCCAGTTAGCTAGGATACGGAGGAGTGTCATACTCTTCCCTATTATGTACTCTTGATCATAGGTAATATTCAAGGATCCGTGTCCGTGAGCGGAAGTAAGCCAGCATAGTAACTATTAACTTCTAGCACAGTGATGAATTTTTTTATAGAACTGACAGCGTCGTTTACAAAATAAAAATCAGCCTCGAAAAGCTCCTTACTTTAGTACAGCTGTCAAAGTACCAAGAGTGTACATAACTGGAAAAGTGAGCATACATGTATGAGGGGGAGAACACCCCCCCCCCAAAAAAAAAATCTAGCATCCGGTGAAGAGGGTCCCCAAAATTTGGGTAAAATTTAGAAAAAATGGCACTTTTTGGGTAATTTTTAGAAAATTTTGCAAAATTTAGGGTATTTTTGGTCGATCTGGGGGGGGGAGGGTCCCCAAAATTTGGCCAGAGAGGCCCCCAAAATTTTGACCCCGTTGCATGTATGAGAGTGAGACAGTCTTCCTATCGGTCAGCTAGGCAGTCCAGTTGAAGCATTGCACATTAGCGGCCAAAAACGATCACAAACACTATCCGAAGCCACCAAAACGATTCAAGAGCAATTTTCACACATGATTTTGGTTCTCGGTCCGTTAACGGGAGCAATGTGAATATATTCTAGCAGGGCCTTGTTATCGAGCCGTTTTTGGTCGCTGCTAAGCTGGCCAATTGGAAAAGTGTCATACTCTTCCCATTATGTACTCTTGATAGTTCAGACTAAGGCAAATTATACTCTAGCATTACCAAGACAAAATGCACAGTGCATCCTGTGAGGCGAACCCCGGCTTCTAGGGCATCGCGAACGGCGTGGGCCCCCTTGAAGGAGGGCAACAGAGACGGGTGAAGATTGATCATCTTGCCAAACCAGCGTTCGCAGAATGCGGCTGAAACCAGCATATGGTCAAACCTGGGTTTTTTTTTTGCGCAAAAACGTTCGCAATTGCGAAAAAAATTTGAAGATTGCGAAAAATTTTCAAACCTTTTCGCAAAATTGCGAAAAATTTTTTACGTAGTGGAGATGAACTCGTAAGGTCCATGCGCTGATTTTTGTGGTTTAATCGGAAAACATTTCCGATACGTCCCCAATTGACCAAATTTGGCCTAAAAATTGAAAATTTCTCCGACTTTTTTATCCCCTAGGCACGGACTCGTGCAACTTTGTGACTTGGTGTTCTAGTGACTGTAAATGGGACACATTTTCTTCTATGTATCATCACACCGACTGCATGTAACAATAATGGACAGTATAATAGGGGTCGGAGACTCGGAGGTGACATAATTAAGAAACATTTCAAAATGTTAGCATTTGCAGGCCTAACTTGGTCATTGGCCGAGTCTTCTGAAATTTTTTACGGCTGAGCATCGATTGGGAAAATTGTGAAAAATAACGCAAAATTCTCAGAACGGCTCCATAAATTTAAATAAAAATGTCAAAATCGTTGCTTTTTGGCCAAAAAGAGTAAAATTTGCGTCGATCTTAATCCTGTCTAGACGGAATAATGTTTTATTAACATTTAAATGTAAAGTCTACTGCATTAAGAAACTAAAGTAAGTCTGCGAAAAAAAAATTTGATTTTGCGAAAAAAAATTCAAGCTTTTCGCAAAATTGCGAAAATTTGCCAGCGAAAAAAAAACCCCAGGGTCAAACCAAAAACTAATTTTCAGTTCGTGGCAGAATGAGACTTAATTCTTTTCGATAACCGATCTACCATCTACTGTCTATTCTGTGCCATTTTGAAATGCTTTTTCTTTTCTTTCATACGAAAAATAAAAATTTTAAACTTGTTTGCAACAAACATTTTTTTGAATATAATAATATATTAAAAAACACATGCAGCTCATAATAACGCACACACGCGAAATGGCTAACTTTTAATTTCAAATATTCAACACTTTTTCCATTACCGATACCAACGACGAGAACAAGCAAATTCATACACACAGCGTATGTCTGTTCAGTCGACAAAATCATAATCATACACTAGTGGCGTGATTATTTCGTAATTTTGCCGGCTGACTGGACATACGGCTGTAAGTATGAGTGTAATGACCCTTACGTGTGAGAATTCGCATGAATCCAGCCAAACAGATCAGTTGAATTTCGTGCTGTGTGAGCACTTTGTGCAAATGCTCGTCGTAAGCAGAGCGATTGGGATATTTGTCTTTATCTCGATGATCGATTACCTACAATAAAAAAACCGTAAAAAAATTGAAAAATAATTGATTCATACTTCCAGCCGTTTGTCCATTCAGCTGGCAAAATTAAGACAAAATCAAGGCAAAATCATAAGCCAAGCTTATTTAGACCATTGGAAACGTAACTTGTGAAACAGACAAATTTCGTCGAAAAACGACCAACATATTATAACAAGACTGGCGAGCGGTAGACAATTAATTTTTACCTAACTACGAAGATCTTATGATGACAATTCCCTCGCACCGAAATTAGTTCGTTTGACGGCTGAAATCGATGAAAGTTAATAAAAAACTGCAAAAAAAGCCAACTGGCAGAGTAGTTTTCTCACCACAGTAACAATACCAGCCTTCTGTGCCCGAACCAGTCCGTAGGCATGCGCGTTGTTGGAAACGACAAGCGTGATTTCGGCCGGTGAATCGGGACTGCCCTGTGTGTGGTCGATCAAGGCCTGGAGATTCGAGCCTGACACCAGGAGTACAAGATAAAAACATTAGTGACACCAAGAGTACAGGAAGGATATTAGATACGAACTAATCTTTATTATCAGCAAGAGCATTATCCAAAAGTTGATTTAGCGGATTAGCTTTATTTAATTCAGAAAAGAACCCTTGCTTATCGACAAAGTACCACAAAAATGTCTGTAGTTGTCAGAAAAAACTGCTTAGAAAACAAGTAAAGGTTTTTTATTAAACTAAACGGAGCAGTGGTTCTTCGACTTTCATTGCAATAAACCAGCACAACAACGTCGTGAAACTGACACATAATTTCATGCGTTTCACCAAGAGTACATAATAGTGTCTCACTCTTCTTCTATATAAAGTGAGACACTATTGTGTACTCTTGGTTTAACCCACCTGATCCGGACAAGAGCACAGCTGTGGGAACTCGCTTTCTGACGCTACCATTAAGCATGGAATGCGCATTAGAATATGCAGGATTATGCAACGCTCTATCGAGATTATCAATTATCACTGAGTCACCTGCTTCTAAAACATAAATTGGTATATAAAAAAAGTAACTGAAGTTAAGCAAGAAATTTATACTGTTCAATAATAATTGTGTCTATGTTCATCAAGTTTTATTAATTAATTTATAAAGGTGACAGAAGCTTTACCCAACAAAATGTACAAATTTGATGCTGTACTATGCTGCTTTTACATGATAGAACAGTAAAGTAACCCTGTATTGGGATTCCAGCCAATGTCTTTGCAAAAAAACATGTGTTTTTTGCAATAAAATTCATTTCCCCTTTCTTTGTCTCGTGGCAGTGATAAATTGGCATTAAGCAGTAAAGGGGTAAAACGAAGAATCCCACCTTTATTTTCCACCCGTCCCACAGTGAACACTGTTTCGCCGCTCTGTCTGAGATTCTCCACGAGTGGCGTCACCATGTCTGCTCCCACCAGCAGCACCATTCCCAGGCCACAGTTGAATGTCCGGGCCATTTCTGTTGACTCCACTGGACCCTTCGCAGCGAGCCATTTGAATTCCTGAAAATTTTAAATGAGAATCAATTACAAAATTTTCAGTTTTTTAATCAAAATTCTTATTCTGTTAAATAACGAAATCGCGGGATGGTTCGAGACGTTCCCGTTTCAGCTTAAGCAGTGTGGGAAACGTAAAATGCTGTAGTACTGAAAAAACGACAGATACTGCAGCAAAACCGCATTTTGCAAGAAAACGGATCTTATAACAGAAACGGATCTTTTCACAAAAACGGATGTTATAACAAAACGGCTCTTGTATCAATGACTAACTATGAATCAGATTTCACTAAACATAGCAATATACCTCAGGTATGTGCCACTGATTGGCATCTAATCTAGCACTGAGAGAGGGGGGCAGAATTCGTTTAATATTCTCAGTCAGGCCCCCTCCAGTTATATGCGCTGCTGCTTTGACCAGATTTGCCCGAAGGGACGGCAGTAGGCTACGAACGTAGATTCGGGTAGGTTTCAGAAGGCAGTCACCTGAAACCAGAGAGATGATATCTTTTGAATCAATCGGCCAAATAACTAAATCAGGCAAGGTTCCAGGTAGTTTCGTGAGAGTGTAAATTCTGTCACTACTGTCTGAGTCGAACCAAAAAATGCTGAATCCTGAGACGAAAAGAAACACGCTATTTCATTAGGAAAAGAACGAATTGCGAGTATCGAGAGTACACTGAGCCGTCACAAAAATCGGCCCTGTTTTTGTCTCAGGGTTCATCAATTTTTGGTCAGACTTTTTTACTACTTCTCACATTCTGGAAATATAGACACGAAACTACTTAAGGATGACTACATATAAACCGAATCGTTTGAATATGCTATAATACTCTAAGAGCATAATATACATTATGGTATTCGTGAAATCATCGTACTCAGTGCGAACCATCTAAACAAACTTTACCCCATGACAAATCATGACCCCAAGGACATTTATCACTGAGCTGAACAGCTTGGTTCCGGATTATTTTCCGCACCAAACTGTAGCCATTGCTATGTAGTCCAGATGAAGACAGGCCAATCAAAACGTCTCCCGGTTGAACACTGGAATAAAAATGGTCCAATCAGATGGCGTCTTGGCTCATACTAAATTCTGAACAGAAATTATTGCTGAACCCTGAGACAAAACAGGTGACGGGATTTTTGAGACTACTCGCTGTACTCTTAATGGTCGCAGTTTGTTCTTTTCGTAATGAAATCACGTGTTTCTTTTTTATCACAAGCCATATTGTGTTTCTTCTTGTCTTGATGCTTGCGATTCGTTATTTTCGTAATGAAATCGCGTGTTTCTTTTTGTCTCAGGGTGCAGCATTTTTTGGTCAGACTTTAGTCTAGAATTTAGTATTAATACTTGAAGCGGATTAAACGAATTAGATTAAATTTGAGGTCACAACAGATCATTCAAATGTCACTACCTGTCAATTAATGGTAACTGAGCTTGACTCCGTTCCACGGCTCCCACAGCGAAACCAGCCAGGTCGTATTCTGATTTTTGGTAAAATCCGGGCATCTCAGCAGTTTCGCCACCTAAAATAAGCACTTTCGGATAAAAATTTTTTAATGACAATAAATTGAAACTATGACGTCTGCATAAGGAGAAAAGTTAAGTCTTCCTTTAAGGCTTTCGCCCAAGACCTGGCAACGATAAAAACGGCTAAAAAAGAAAGAATAACAAAAACTCTTTCAATGGTGCAGTGACACAGATTCAAACTCTAAAAATTGGGTCACGTCCTCTCTAACAGAATTTCGAGAAATTAGCATAATACGTTTTACAAAATAAAAAATATGAGGGAGCTTTATGATCCCAAACCAACCAATCAGCGCGCAGCCAGCCATCTGACATCCTCGGACAATGCCCTCAATCACGTCGCCCGCTGTGCTCTTGTCCAGCTGCCCGGTGGCGTAGTAGTCCAGGAAAAACAGAGGCTCGGCATTGTGCACGAGAATATCGTTGACGCACATGGCCACTAGGTCGATGCCTACAGACCTGTGTTGCGAGTGATCGATGGCTAGCTGCAAAGGAGCAGACAAGTATCGATCAGTTTATACTCTTGATGCACTATTGGTGGCGTGATTATTTCGTAATTTTGCTGGCTGAACGATTAACGAACATACGGCTGTAAGTATGAATCGACTTTGAATCTGTCTCAAAATAGTGATGTGAGCGGAAACTGAAACTTAAGCTAGTATCAGCTTGTACAGGTTTCCGTTTCAGCGCCTAAAATTTAAACTGAAACTAAATTCATCTTGCAGCTTAAACCTCAGCTGAAAGTGAAACTCGTAAGGCAACTTTAACATCATTAGACTCTCAAGATAGGCAAACTTGAAGTCTAATGTACCCGTTCGCTTGAGAACTACTCTCATTGGAACTGTTCCTTGACATTAGAGCCACGGCTAGTCACACCTTTTGAATCAAAAAAAAATTCTGTAAGTTAATCTGCCCTATATAAAAACATAGGTCCTCCAAACAGAAGGGGAACAATACCCAAACATTACCTTCAGCTTGGTTCCCACACCATCGGTCCCACTAATCAAAATGGGATCAGTATAGCCGGCAGCCTTGAGGTCAAAGGTCGCCCCAAATCCGCCCAGCTGAACCCTAGCGCCGGGTCTAGACGTATTGGCGCATAACCGGCTGATGCCAGACACCAAGGCGTCACCCTCGCCGATTCTCACGCCTGCCGACGCGTACGTTAGACCGTGTGAACTTTTTGGATTGCTAAAACAATAGCTAGTTAATTTTTGCGTTAAGTAACTTCTAAACCTGCAAAGTATCTAAAGTCTGACAAAATATAGTTGCACCATTTGAAAAAAACAAAACATGTGATTTCGTTACGAAAAGAATGGATTTTGACTATCAAGAGTACAGCAAGTAGTCGCAGAAGTCATGTTACTAAAAAAGTAAGTGGCGCATCTATTTTTGTCAGACTTTAGTTACAAATTCGCTTACACTTTACTAAGCCGCAGCTAATGTTTACATGACAATTTTAAAACAAGTCAGTATAACTATCGGTATTTATACTGAGATTTAACACAAAATATATCTTTGTGACACCTATTCAAACTATATTACAACCGTGACTTGACTTCGGCAAACAAAAAGGTAACTTGTTACAGACCGTATCAGCCCCCTTTTTGCACTATGTCACTGTGCCCCGAAGCCAAAAGTAACGTAAACCGACTAATCTACATTTCAGTACAAAAGGAACTAACACTGTAACAGAATTTGGGAAAATCCACGTCCCTCACTACAAACCAAAATTTCTCTCCTTACTCAAATTTCCGCCCAATATCGCTCCTGTAGAAAACGCCCTCAAACTGTATCTGTCCAGCGGCCTGTGTGGCTAGCGCTGCGGCTGCCGTAATTGTCTCTGCTGTGGCGACGACATTCAGGACTCGACCACCGTTGGTCAACAGTCCGGCACTGTCCGGACTAAGCTTAGTGCCGGCGTGAATGACATGGACAGTGGGGTGGGTTTGTGAGACTGTTTCGTGACCTGAAATAAAAGAAGCGAAAAGAATTAGTCGCTAGGAGCGGAACCAACAATGCTTTTGTTTTGGAATGAGCGCAAATTGGTGCAACCACAATATTGCCGGCTGGCTGCCTGTAGCGCAGCTTTCGTTGTCGTAACACACTTTCAAATATTAAAGCTAAAAGCACAGACTATGAACTCATCAAGTAGTGACTTATAGACGTGTTCTTGGAACTTGCTATTACTAAAGGACCACAAAAGTTGAAAAAATCTATGCCTTAGCGGAAAAAGTCATGGTACATTTTTTCAGTCCTCATTTTTCTAGATATGCTCATTGTTTACACCGTAACCGCGAGTAATTCCCAGTACTTTTCATAAGCACACAGCCCTTACCAGTAATAACCTTGCCCTTGGTATATGGGCCCGGATAGCCACTGCTGACCAATACAACACTGACCGCGGCCATGTCACGTGACCACAATAAATCCAGCCCAGCCAATCGCTGCTCACAACAGGCCAACATGACTTCATAGAGATCTGATTGGAGAAGTGGGAGGATTACCTGAAAATATGGGTGAAATTGTGGGCGTGTTTTGATTGGCTGATACTTACTGCTGATCTGGCCAATCAGAAGACAGTGCTTTTCGTAGATAATTTCGATTTAAGCCTAGCCGAAATCTAAGCGCCCATTTATGTAGCGGATTTAACAAGTTAATTTTAGAAATACTAAACAGTTTAAAAACTATACTTGAAAATGCCATTACCAAACTCCTGGATTAAACGGACCTAAACACACGTATAAACGTAGTAACGGTCTAAATCGGTAAAGAAATTTACTCTAAGTTAAAAATGAGTGTTGCATTAGGGTTGACCAATGGCCTGCAGTTCACCAGTCGGTCAAAATCCGCATATAACCGGAATACAACATTCAATAAGTGTTACTTAATGATTTGTTTTGTAAGGCGCTGACCATGTTATTGTAATTAAAATATTAGGCCAACATACTAAGGGTAGTTGAATCATGTTTTAATACTTTTTACGGATTTTTTAGCACAGACAGGTAGTTGAAACTGAACCAAAAAAGCCTGCAAAATTACTTTACCGGTACATGTATGCTTTTACCAAAAGAGGCGGCTATGTCTAATTTAGCAATTATTGTGACCAATAAAAAAGTCGAAACCAAACAAAAACTTTTTCACTAAATTTAATCTCAAAAAGTCAAAATGTAATCCCATAATGCAAAAAAGCTAATCCCAAAAAGTTAAAATTCAATCCCAAAAAGTTACTTGAGTTTCCGGGTCACCAAAACGGCAGTTAAATTCCAGGACTCGAATCCCTGCTTTGGTTAACATCAAGCCAGCGTATAAAACTCCTGAAACGAAAAATAAATTATAATTATTTTGAAAAAAAAAATTTCAAAAATTATAATAGGTAGTCACCATTTAAACAAATAGAATAGAACATAAGTTAAATCAAATTCGATGGAATATGGTTCGAAGTAACCCTTTACAACCGTACTTCAGGATGAAAGTAAAGCCATGGTAACTCAACTCGTTGGAAGGGAACGATAATACACAGAAATTGTCAAAAACATTTCATAGCGACGTAAAGTTGTGTTCTATATTTCTTTTAAAAGGTCAGGAAACAACTGAAAACTTTACCAAATTTCAGTTTTTTTGAATCTTTTTGGTTCAACAGAAGGCAGGTTTGTAGCATGGAAAGGCTAGAGAGTCAATTAAAGCCCTAATCCCCTCAAAAATTGTATATCTGTAATGTACCTTTGTATTCAATTCCCTCACAAGCCAGTGCCTGTACAGTTTTCAACAAAATACTTTCTTCAATATCTTTCAGCATTTCTTTGAAGATCTAAAATGTAACGTTTCTGTCAGTTTACTAAATAATATCAATAGTATCATTTTAATTAATGCTAAAAGCTGTGGTATTTAGTTATTTAAAACGTTAAAACATATATATTAATAGAATGCTCTCAATCAACTACAGAAGAAACAATTTATAATGTTAACTCTATTGGCGTCTTTTAGGGAGTTTCAGTCCCATGGAAAGCAACTCTTCCCTCTCCACCCAGAGTGTATACACACTAGCTGAGGACGCCAAATATAGTGGCTCCACGAAGCAAACTTGGAAGGGAAAGACATACCCCCTCGCCCTCCCATAATTAGCGTACCTGCCAATGTATGGTCCGAAGTACATGTGACACTGCTAAAATGTTACGTCACAATCTGAACAAAAGTCAGAAATTAAATGGCCATAATTACTTTTTTCACAGCTCTATTACCCATTACTTTGCTATATAATCAATATCCTTGAGAACACACGGACAGCGGCAGGAAAAATTTTTGTCAGCTGCCGTGTATCGCTTTGGCAAATTTTACATTCTAGTCTAATCGTCAGTATTGATTATGCAAAGGCTCACTTCCAATTTGTAAGCAAAATTAGCCTAAACGCTTCAGTCAATTGTTCACAGCAACTGACCAAAATTTGTCCTTGTCCCTGTCCTTATGTCCTTGAGGACAAGTATGAACTCACAGTGTGACTGGGACAAAGCGCCCCCATCCCGCCGGTATTTGGACCCCGATCGTTCTCCAACAGTCGCTTGTGGTCCTGGGCCGGTGGCATCACCTTCACACTAACACCATCGCAAAATGCCAATACCTGTAGATAATAAACAAAATAATAAAAGTAAATAAATAAATATATAAAAAATAAATACGAAAAAACCGGTTCAACTACATTTCCCTCCTTAACTAAAAGTTTTAAAAAACCACAACTCTAAGCTTTTTAGTTTTAGGTTTTAAAGTTAGAAAATTCGAAACCCGCTCAAGTGGTGCAAAGCTGTTTTGAAGATTTCCTTTTTTCTGTTGTACAGAGTAAACAGCATATTTTCGATAGAACTCAGTTTGAACTTTGAAGTTGATCTTATGCTTGGTGTTAGACACAATCTTAGTAGGAATAGGCTTAAGTTTGATTAAGGATTAGTATTACATTCTTTCACGAACTTGTACTGAAATAAACTTTTTTTGCAAGACAGAAAACACCTAGTCACAAACGCAGCTGCTTGAACTAGGTATATATATTCAATATTCAAACCCAAGCATTTGTTAATATAAAATACAAATAAGTTACCGAGATTTCTGTTCCTTCTAACAGCTCTTCTACAATCACTGTTTCACCAGCTAAGCCGAAACTTTTATCCTGAAGTAACAAAAACATGTTTAAATGTTAGATGCTTCAACATTATTTTAATTATATAAGCTATTAAGCTATAAGACTCATTATTAAACCGGTGCATCATGAGCAGGTACTATCGAAAGCATAAAATCTAGCTTTTGTGCGAGATCTCGACTCCAAAATAAGCCTAACCAGGTGCCAGATATAGGACTTGAGCCAAGTAAACTGTCAAGTCTTTATCAATTGACATAGACTAACTGCCATATAAATCAGTTAGGGATAATATCAATTGCGAGTACGAGTACATAAAAAGGATCGTATCAAATGCGCTATGCGCATAACCTTTTGTTGGTAACAAAATAGAAATTGAAGAGATCATACGCTAAATCAGATAAAGACGCATAAATTATCAGACTGATTATTACTTGAAGCGCAGCCTTAACAGCGACACAAGCTTCCTCCTTATTGGCTGCTACAGTGACTCCCTTGCCGGCGGCCAGCCCATCAGCTTTCACCACAAGAGCTTTGTATGGTGCGCTGAAACTACATAGTACACTTTAAACATAAACGCAACCGGTTTCGTTAAAAATACTTTGAAACTTCATGTGGTACGATCGAAGGTCATTAACAGGTATCAAAAGTGTCTACCTATCTATAAGCTTATTTATTATATCCCCTCAAGTTAGAGCAGTTATTCTTCCATAGGCTCCAGCCACTGGCTGGCTGGCTGGCGGTCCCAGACTTCGATTTCGGGGGGGGGTGGAGGTCTAAGAAATTTTTTCACTTTTTATAATAGCGTTTTTCAGCTTTACGCTATCTTTTTATTGCCGCAGCCATATCAAGGGCAAAGAATTGAGTCTGTAGTAAAAACCGGTGGTGTACCCAGAAATAAATGGAGAAATTTTCAATTTTTAGGCCGAATTTGGTCAATTGGAGACGAATCAGAAAATTTTTCCGACAGGAAACTAAAGAAAACATTTCCGACAGAATACAGTGTATTACACAACTAAATGCAGCATAATATACTCGCGTAGACATGCAAATTCAGCATGATGTACTCATGTATACATGTATAGGCTTTGATGAAAGACAATAACAAGGAATAGTAAGCTCAGAGTTGCAGGGATCTGGGGGCGGCAGCCCCCAGGAAAAAAATGTGGGAAATTTTTGATTTTTAGGCCAAATTTGGTCAATTGGGGACGCATCAGAAAAATTTCCGGCCGAACCATAAAAACCAAAGGGCGGACCCTTGTGTAAAATTTCAGTCGAGAAAAATACCGGGGGGGGGGGGGGGCGGCCGCCCCCCCCCCGCCCCCCCCCCCTGGCTCCAGCGTATATTTTCGCTCAGCGTATCAGTTCTGGATGCTGGAATGTTTTATCTCGAATAACACATTTATATAAAAGTCATACAGCTACCATTACTTGAATGGACATACGGCTGTAAGTATGAACAAGAGTACATAATATTTATAAGAAGAGTGAGACACTCTCCCCTTTCTGTCTGTGTTATAGCGCAGGCAGATGCGCTCGTCATTTCCAGCCCACATGTTGCCGTTTTGTGCAACATGTTGCTGACCAATCAGCGCGTAGATTCTCTGAGAAAACTGATTCTCTTAAGAAACTGAGAAAAGTTTATATCTCAAAAGTTTCTCAGTCACTTTCGCTGAAAGTTGGCCAAAAATATCCACAAAGGTATTTGCAAACATTTTTTAATGTTTTTGCAAGCAGACTATGAATAAATAATGATTTATTAGCCTTTTATCCCTATCTTAATGCTTATCAACGCATCAGCGATTATATTCTAAGGTGTGTTTCGCACAGAATCTACGCGCTGATTGACCAGCAACATGTTGCACAAAACGGCAACATGTGGGCTGGAAATGACGAGCGCATCTGCCTGCGCTATAACACAGGCAGAAAGGACAGTGTCTCACTCTTTTTCTAAATAGAGAGAGACACTATTATGTACTCTTGGTATGAATCAATCCTAATCATGTAAGTGCACAGAAACCAGAATAATGGACTCCTACGTTTCGATATGTTCACAGGCCTGGTCGACATCCTTGAAAACGGCGAATCGAGCCGTGGGAATGTTATTTCTGACCATGAAATCCTTGGCGAACGATTTGCTGGCCTAAAGTTATAAAATTATAGCAATCGAATTAAATGTAGTAACTAAAAGTAACACTGTGACTAATTTAACTTGACAAAGTGAACGCTGACTAACTTGATCTGCATTTCTTTTAAACGCGCTCTGTGAACTGCAGTTATTGTATTTATTTACATATTTTTGTCCCACAATACGCTGACACAGATGCTATGCCTTAATATGTTACCCACATCACTACGGATAATTTGCACATTTTTGCACAAGTTTAACACAAAGTTTACACATTTTACACAAAAATTTACACATTTTACACGAAAATTCACACAATGTTACACATACTTCCATCTGCGCAGCAGCCTTGGACGGGCCAAAACATTTAATGCCGGCCAGTTGCAGACGATCGGCGATTCCCGACGCCAGAGGATCCTCGGGACCCACACAGACCAGATCGACCGATCGGGAAAGGCACAAATCGATGATCGACTGGTGGTCACTCAGGGAGAGGTCTAGGATTGAAATATATGAACCAATTAAATTTGGAATTCTTGAAATGGGTGATCGGAAGATCTTTTGTACCTCTGCACATTTTCAGGGTTGCCTTATTTGCCCTTACTTCAGGCTTAAGGGCTTAGGAATCTTCTTTGTCTTCTCTGGTCACCCACTTTAAGATACCCTTAAATTTAACGGTAAATGATAAATTATAAAACCGCCTCATATAACGGAATAAGATCAGTAAAAAATGTCTGAGACTGAGGGCCTATTCCTTTACCGGATTAAACGGACTGGACTTATTTTAGTCCGAGGTTTAGGAATGGCAAATCGGGTTAAACAGACTAAACGAGTTAAAATAAATCAGCGGCTTAATTTTAGTCTGATCCCATTCCAAAACTACCGCTGGACTAACCGGATTTAACATTCACGCTTAACATTAGCGTGCATAGTTAAGTCCGCTTAGTCCAATTAAAAAGCAGCGCCTGGCATTTTTAAGCTGATTTTTTAAACCGTTGTCGATTAAAATTAACCCTTTAATATTGCGTGTGTTAACTACTATTTACCTACTATATTTTGAACCGTTAAATACGATTAATGATCATACATGGGCGTGGAGTGGGGATTGGGGGGATCAGGCCCAACGCGACCCCGCTCCTTGGCCTTAACCGCCCGTAATGGGCAAAAATCAAAAATTCGCGTAGCACCCCCACCCCTCCGGTCGACGGATCCTCCCCAGATTTCCTCAGCTGCACATGCGTGTTCATGATACACCATACCTACACTTTAGTGACACTTTATAAACATTTTCAGAGCAAGTTTTCAAAAATCTCCTCCGATTTGGTGGGTCAAAAGAGAATCTAAACTCACTGTCCACATTTTGACATTTGTGATGTCGCGCGGTGCCTGCGTTTCCCGGGCCAACCAGAATAGAATCCACCTTGTTGCTAGATGCAAGGGCGCGACACATAGCGTGCTCCCGACCCCCACCTCCCAAAACTAACACCACTGCCATGGAATGGTTGGAATGGAAATTTACAGAGAGCTGAAACTAAAAGGTGAAATGCATAAAGTCAGTCTAAAAGCCAGTCTTGGCTAGTAAGCTCAGTGGGCACTTTGTTTATACAAACGTATATACATAATAAGGCTATTCTATAGCACGTGCACAGTTGGCCTTAGTTTAAAGTCAGCCAAAAGCCACTTCTATAGTACAAACCTATGTGCAAAGTTATCAAACTAAGGGTAAAACTTATTAAAACCGACAAAGTTTTCTAAATATTGAACTGTGCACGTGCTATAGAAGATGGTATTAGCCTATTTTGTAGTCCAACTGTGCACGTACTATAAACGTGGCTTTTGGCTGACTTTAAACTAAGGCCAACTGTGCACGTACTATAGAATAAACCCATAATGGTTTAACATTACATGACACTTTTGGTTTAACAGAACAACCTTACACAAACGTCACGAAATATCAGGTGATCTTTGCATGCACTAAAGATACGAGACTATCTCAAGACTGGGTCTTAGACAAAGTCTACTTTTTATTTAGTTCGAGGCCACTACAACGGGTTATCTACCGATCGTACTGTATATAACAGATAATAAAAAGTATAAGTTCACAAACGTTGTAAAGCTTTCCATCGAAGATTGGGAACAATCGACAGAGGAACTCTTGAGAAAAACTGGTCATTATAGGTATTGCCAACAAAAAAATGAAAAAAAACGGATACACTTTTCCCATTCTTAAAAAAATCACATATAACGCTGGGATTTACAGCAAAGTCGGTCACGTGTCACATCTTTTAAAGATTTCGAAGTCAACAGATTTCAAAAGGTGTTTAACCTTCACGGAAAATTTCATGTAATAAACACGTCAAAGCCCAAAGGGTCAACACCTGCACAAAATATACAGTAAAATCTTGAACAGTCGCCATTGCGTTAACGTAGTGACGAGTGTAATCAAGCGTAATTGGTCGGTGGGTCATTAAATGTTGACATCACCTGTCCCGATAATCACTGCTTACGGTAGCGGTAAAGCAAAACACAATTGATAGCGGTAACCTTTGAAAAGCAAGAGACAACAGGTAGTTCACTTATGTGCTACACGCCGACGAAGAGGGAACTTTCACTGCACAGTATCAAGAGTAAACCAAGGCAAATCAGTCATTCGTGACGCTAGTGTCAATATTACACAGGAAACATTTAAGTCGGCCGAAACATTGTCGTGTACAGTCAGTGTACGTGCCCTCATATGACACAAAGGTATGAGTAAACGTGGGCTGTTATCTCGCAACTTTCAAAAAAGCAACAACAGTGGATGAATAAAATTGATGTTACACATGATAGATAACAATACAAATTGACAACCGCCGGTGGTATCGGACAAGAGGAGTGGTGAAAACTGAAAACGAAAAAGACTCGGTAAGAGTTACGACAATCCGTCGCTTAAATGCAAGAGTGGCGTAAGTCCAAATTTGGCGTATTGGAGCCTCATACGCCATGAAATTCAGCAACGTCGATTTTATTTTGTGTCAAAGCGGCGTATGTGTATGCATATTGGTTTTTCTGTTTCAGAGTTGGAACTGATGGCGTATCATGATTCACAAAACATTAATTGATCGATACTGGCGTAAATACTTTGAAAATCGATATACGCCACTCTAGCAAAATTTTGTTAACATGTCAACATTGCGTAACTGTACATACGTCAGTCTAGCAGAAAGTTTATCTGTAGTTAAATACTTACTATATTAGACGTATCTGCGCAAATGAGCGAAACAGTGTTTTTATTGAACTGTTCATCCTTTTAGTTTTTTAAATTTAGTGCACTATATTCTCATCCAATCGTTTCTAACGGTGAATTATGGTCGGGAAAGTGCACTAATCATGTATATACTTGCAATTTGAGCTTCCAATCACCCCTGCGCCCGATGCTCCATCGCCACTAGAGCATGATTTTGACGTCGAAGGACCTGAACCAGAAACTGCATCAACTGGCTCTCGCAAACGAAAACGTAGTCCTGAGAGTTGGAAGAAAACTGGTGCAAAAACTAAACGGAACCTAGGAGAGCAGTACATCTCAGCCACGACGGGGAAAACTGTGGAGCGACGTCGTGCTCTGGGTCCTCGTTGCAATGATACCTGTAAAAGACAGTGTCGATTTATATCTGACGAAAAACGTCAAACTATTTTGGACTGTTATTGGGACTTGGCGGACAGGGCAAAGCAATGGGCATACGTAAACGCTCATGTTTCATCAAGTGCCATAAAACAAACTCTGAAGGATCGCGACTCGCGGCGTGGCAGAACTTTGACTTATTTTTTGCCTAATGAGGGTGAAAAAGTGCAGGTGTGTAAAAAATTTTTTCTGCACACCCTGGGAATTCCCGAGCGGACGGTGCGTACTGCTATAGATAAACTTTCAGCTGGCGGTACAACATTGCCACATATGCGGGGAAAGCATGGGAAACAGCTAACCCCGGATATGGCCAAGGCTCGAGATCTTGTGCAGCAGCACATTAATTTGTTCCCCCGGGTAGAAAGTCACTATGTTCGAAGCTAGTCGCGTCGCCAGTATCTCTGCAGCGAGCTCAGTGTGGCAAAAATGTATAAACTATACATAGACTGGCTGCAAAATCTGTGTGAAACACAAGAATTGAATTTCGAAAAGCTGAAAGTTACTTATGCTAAATACTGGAAAATCTTCACAGAAGATTTTAATTTATCCTTTCACAGTCTGACAACTTCCATCCGACAGTCTGATAACTTCCAGCTGCAGGAAATGTATTCTAAACCAGTCGGTATCGATGGTAATAAGAAAAAAAACCTGCTGTCGTTATTTGACAGAGTAATTCGCAATGAAAATGATGAAGCTTTTTACAGTAATTTGCTAGTGGCTGGTCAAATCAACGAAAGTTCTGGCACGGAATCTGAGTAATTTGTAACGTTATTTGCAACGATATTTGTGTTTTACACTGTGCACATTGTTGTCATTGTTAAGTTTTTTCGTATTGTTTGTTGCAAAATATTTTGAATGGGGCGTAAGTGTTTAGATTGGTTTCCGTAATTCTGCTAAACTGACGTATCTACTGGCGTATGTGAATAAAAGTTTTTGTGATTTGAGCAAAACTGGCGTATCTCATTAAACAGTTATTAAGCATACTAAAAGCAAAGTCTGAGTGATGATATATGCGCTAACAGAAAGAGCTAATTGTATCACATATACTGTAGGCAAGACATGATCTTGAGATTCTTGCATGATTTATAGAACACTTTAGACTTTAAAGGTCATTTTCTCAAAACGGAGATTTTTGTTCCTTCTAGAGAAGGAACTATTGTTTTGAAACTAACTGTTCGCAGCGTTCTACGCTGCTGAGCAGGCTGCATAGCCTGTATGTTTTGTGTGCGTTTTCAGCTTGGGAGTTGCCTGCTGATTTTTGTTTGCGTATATCCATGAAAATCAATAATCGATGTAGAGTGTTGTAGTGTAACTTTTTCAGCCTCGGCACCGTAATGTTTCACCAGCAGTATATAAGAGACCCTGGATAACACTGTTTATCGCTTCTTGGAGCTGATATGCTCAGCTCAGATCAAAGCGTAATTTTGGCCGAATGGCTCGCTGCAGCGGGATGCTTAACATCCTGCAGCACTTTTTTGTAAATGTACGTACATACGTAGTTAGAATAGTTAAGAATAAGCTAGGTGGTACTTTTGGATGCGCAGTGCACTTTAGAATAAGCTATGTAGTAGGGTAAGTACATAAGTTATGCAGTGTAGCGAACAGCAGGGGAATAGATAGATACAATTCAATTAAACTTGAAAGGTAGACACCGGGGAAGGAACATTGCCCCTTTTGGGGCCTACTTGTTAAGTTACGCCTGTCTTCCATTTAAGCGACATCTTCTCTGGCAATGGTCTCAGACGCTCGGCCCTAACCACATATGTAGAATCCCGGCAACTAAATCGGAGAATTTCCGTATATACCGTTCAACGTAATGTCGAAACCCCCAAACGGTGGTGCTCGTTATTCGTCACAATTTCCACATTCAAATGAGTTCAGCAGTGTTACTTCCGTCCTCAGACGGGAAGCCTCACCTAGATTGAGCTTGGGAGGAAATCTAAAAGACAAAGTCACCAAAAGGCCACTTTGGCCGAAGCAGGGTTTTTTTTCAAAATCGGCACTGTGTAAATGTTGTGTAAATTAAAAATTTGCTGTGTAAATTAAGGGTATGTTGTGTAAATTTTTAAGTGTGTATTTTAGCATTTTTTAGGTAAAAATTGACCGTATTTTCAAATGAAAAGTAACTAACTAATTGACCGTTTTTGTCAGTTCCAGTATCGACACGCCAGGGCAAGGCACCCTAAAATTTCGAAAAATCTGAAACAAGCCCTAAGCCCCAGGCCGAGACCCCGTGTACATGCATGGTTTACACAGATAGAGTTGTTCTATCAGCCAGATCCTACTCATTTTTTTCAAAACCGGGTGTAAAACGTTCACAGTAGTTGGAAGTAAGACAAGAAATCGCACAGACAGGCTCAGCAGGACTCATTTTTCACTGTCAACTTTCAAGTGCATAAAAACGAATGCTAAAATAAAAACAATCATAAGCCATTTAAGAGCAGAAACTGAAGATTTTTTGTTTTGGGGTCAAAAATTTGACAATTTTGTTAGGACAAAGAGGTCACAGGCAGCAATCGCCACTTCGCGAATTTTTGTAATTTTTACAACCAAAATAGGTAGTTTTAGCAACCTTTCGGGGGAAATAGGGTTGTGTAAATCAGTGTGTATTTTTATTTTTAATTGTGTAAATTAGGCGGCCAATGTGTAAATACACCACACAATACACAATTTTACACAAAAAAACCTTGGGCTGAAGCATTGTCAGAATGTCAGGCCCAAACAGGCGTAGCAAGAGCCTACATAAAAGTGCTTCACTTTTTTTCTACGAAAATGAAACACTATTATGTGCTAACAGGAAACTCTTATTTTGCCTTTTGCTTGTTTGAAGTGACTCAAAATGGAAAAACACATTTCGTTATGCCACCAATTAATAGCAGTAACAACAGTGTAAAAACTTTATTGAAACAAGCACAAATTAACTGGCAGTGACTTATAACGACAAATAACTAAAAACAGTTCTCCTTTAAATCACAATTTTACAAAAAAACACAACATACAAGACAATGTTGAGTAGTTTTTCTGTAGAAAATTAAAAATTTGTTTTAATACAACAGCTCATTACTTCAAAGCAAGATGAGATACACATAATATTATGGAGGATTAAAGATGACTAAATTCACACGCTTTTTATTTTTTTGTAAAAACCAACCCTTTTAAAAACTAATTTCTGCAGTTTTCGATTCTTCAAGACAATTTTACAGTTACAACTTTAACGACAAAACAGTACAACATAACAAGAACAAAACAGACAAAGAGGGTGGAATACCTTGGAATGTATAAAAGCAGACATAGATTAGTCTTATTTATAAGTCAAATAGAAATTCTCAATACTATTGCAGTTTAACGGTTTCATTTAGGCCCTTTTACCCGTAACGTTTTCAGAAACTCAAAAAGTATAGTCTGTTGTCTGTGTGTGTAATCTATTTATAATTATTGCCCAGTCAAACACGACATAACTGCTGAAGTATGAATCAACCCATAATCGACATTGAGCCCATGTACTGTTTCAAACTGCCTTATACACTCCACCCGTTAACACAAAATCACTAAAACAATATTCTAATCCTAGGTTTTGGGTACAAGTCTTTGTAGCTTCTTCTGTACACACTGATACTTGGCTAGGAGGTCACGTGATCTAGCCTGGGACTCCAAATCCACGATGAAAGAGGCAACGTAGTCCAGACAGTCGGAAAGGACACGGGTTCTGAAACAGCGGCAAATAAAAATGACAAGCAGTTGGGGTGGATTCGTACTAACAAACGACTATTTAAAGTCTGACAAAAAATAGATGCGCCACTTACTTATTTTAGTGGCATGACTTCGGCGACTACTCACTTGCTGTACTCTTAATAGTCAAAATCTATTCTTTTGGTGACGAAATCACATGTTTCAGTTTCTCAAGTGGTGCAAATATTTTTTCAGTTCAGAGGGCGAAATTACAACAAAACTGTGTAGGAGTTGAGCTTGGTGGCGTCATCGTTTACCTTAAACTTTTTGAAACTTGTGGCCCAATTGGCCCCGAGTAATTTGAACTAATGGGGTGTTGGTAAACCCAGCCCCAGCCCCAATTTGAGTAAAAGCCAGCCCCAGCACTAACTGGTTAAAATCCAGCCCAGCCCCAACTGGGTAAAATCCAGCCCCAGCCCAAAATGGGTAAAATCCAGCCCCAGCCCACGCACAGCCCCAGTCCCGGCCCCCAGTTGGCGAAACCCAACAGCGCGAACAAATAGGCTAACAACCTATGATGCAGGGCTTTAACTGGTCGTGGCACTGCTATGTATGTAGGCCGAATCTCCTTTAGGTCATAATTATCTTAGAAGCATACATACAAGCATTATTCTTCTCAAGTGGTATCTATCGGAGTTGAAAAATACAGAAAAATTCAAAATTATTACGAAAACTTAGCATGAGATAAATGAATTCGATCGAAATTGAATTGAACTGCAAGGACAATACATAAAGCTTACATACATACAGTTGAAGTTGTATCAAAGGTTTGCCTATTTGATTGCGGTGATGGGTTTGGCCAAATGGCGGTCGGGGCTGAGGCTGTGCGTAGGCTGGGGCTGGGGCCAGGGCTAGAGCTGGAAATTACCTAGTTGGGGCTGGGGCTGGATTTTACCCATTTGGGGCTGGGGCTGGATTTACCCAGTAAGGGGCTGGGGCTGGATTATAGCCAGTTGGGGCTGGGGCTGGATTTTACCCAGTTGGGGCTGGGGCTGGATTTTACCCAGTTGGGGCTGGGGCTGGATTTTACCCAGTCGGGGCTGGGGCCAGGTTTTACCCACATGGGGCTGGGGCTGGATTTTACCCAGACCCAACTAATGAACGAGTAGTTAAAGCGCGTCCATAATCTTGTTGATATGTTCTAAACGCTTTAAATCTGTTTCTGTTTAAATTTAAAGCTGCTAAATCCACTTAGGGGCGTTGTCATTAAGACTGAGCAGAATCTGCCAGCATATTCTGCTTTCTGCTGCAGTCTGCTCGCCCTTTTATTTTTGCCGATTCTGTCATTTTGTGACAAGCGAGACACAACTGGTCCGCCCACTGCACTCTGTTGACCTATCCTGCTGGCCTTCGCTAGACACTTAGACATACGTACGTACGTACGCCGTAAAGGATTTGCTAGTTTTGATTGCAACTTACTGCGTTTGGCTTTGTCAGATTTAGTAAGTTGCTGTTCGTCCACTTGTTGATATACTTGTACAACAAACATTCTACTAAATATATGCTAGAAGTGGTTGCACCAAATTACAAATCTTACAGAAAGTTGTAGCAATTAAAATGCAAAATTGGGTGATTCGTTACGAATTTAATATTAATTTAATATATTATGCAATAATTTTTTGCATAATCTGATATTTTTTCTATTATCGTTATAGTAGTGGGAAATATAGTGATACGGACTGTGACGTGCATCATAATAATCATAATAATATCTACTACGTACATCATTGTGCATAAAAATCGTTCCATATTTACCATACAGTTCGTAGCCAGTGCACAGTATTCAAACTTGACTTTGGTTTAAAAAGCACATATACGTGAGAATGCAGTTAAGGCTCGATTCATACTTTCGTCCGTATGTCCGTTCAGCCGGCAGAATGACGTCACTAGCAGCCTAGTGCAGTGGATCAGCCAGCGCGTGTGACGTCATGCTTTCGTCATTTTTTCGGCTGAACGGACATACGGCTGTAAGTATGAATCGAGCCTAAATCGTTGGCCAGACTTCCAGAGCTGAATTAATTAAACAGCTTAATTCGATTGTAAACTCTGGCCACAAATGCGCACATGCGGCACACTTTAATGATAGGATGAGGGGGGCACCAAAATGGGAGGATGACGGATCCTCCCATTTTGGTCACGACCCATAGCGGTACCCTCCCATACAGCCACAACCTTTTTTCTGAAGCGACATTTTAGCGATCTTTCTAGTTGTAATCGCGTGGCTCACCCCCCCCCCCATATATTAGCGCTAACATCAGTTGTTTATGCGCTCCTGAACTCTGGTGGACTATGGCTAATCCACACCAAACTGCAGAAGTCTGCCTACTGCTTCAGAACTAGCAAATTCTTTTACGTACGTACGTACGTATGTCTAAGTGTCTAGCGAAGGCCAGCAGGATAGGTCAACATAGTGCAGTGGGCGGACCAGTTGTCTCTCGCTTGTCACGAAATGACAGAATCGGCGAAAATAAAAGGACGAGCAGACTGCAGCAGAAAGCAGAATATGCTAGCAGATTCTGCTCAGTCTTAATGACAACGCCCCTTAATCCCTAATCCGGAGTCCCCACCTATCAGGTCGTGTAATTTGATCCGGACTATCGGCCAGTGAGTTCAAGCAGTACAGCATCAGCTCTAGCAAATGCGTTTTCGTCTTCCAACTGCCAAACCACGCCGGGTCCTGAAACATTAACAGAACGGGTTTAGTTATACATCCAGTTGTGTGTCACTCTACCCTAACCATACAATATTTTAGAGAGATTATATTATTTTAGGGAGTGCACCGCTTCGCAAATTATGGGTCACGGGGAGGGGTAGGGTCCCGAAAATATGAGCACAAGTGGGCAAAAATGTCAATTAATACTTGAAAATCTGGGGTATGTGCAACAATATTAAACCACATTATAAAACTTCTTTACAGTTTTACATCAGGATTTAGAAATAAAATTTCAAATTAAAAATGGATTGTAAATGAACACTACCACAAAATATTTTATATTACTATAAATATTATCAGTCTCACTTTGGATTTCCAACAGAGATAGAGCGCTTCAATGGCAAGCGACAGCTGAATGTTGAGACAAGCACAGGTGTCAGCCAGCCAGGCGGGGTTGAAGTCCTCATCGCGGGATACAGCCGCCAGTGAGTTCACCAAACATTCTAAGCAATCATACTATACACTGTAATAGATAAGTTATGTTCTACTGGATTGTTATTAACACTGAGTATATTCAGACTGTATAATTATATACATTGGTATCTTCAAGTGGGTGATCAGAGGAGAAAAAAAAAGATGCTTAAGCCCTAAAGCCATTTCTGTCTGAATCAGACAAATTTCATCGTAAGACAGATGACACATTAATTTTATTCGACACATTTGAAAGCAGCCTTATGCTTACGAAAATTGTCTTACTCAGACGAAAGGGATGTTATTTAGACAAAAGCCCCATATTCAACTGCAATTCTTCTTATTAGGGCGTAAGGGATCTTATTTAGACGAAAACCCCATATTCAGACCGAAATTGGTCTTATTCAGGCGTAAGGGATCTTATTCAGACGAAAGCTTGAACATGCCTAAAAAACTCTAAAAAGGTCAGAATAATAATTGAATACTAATTTGTGAAACTGACCAACTGGGAAGAATCTAGTGTTTTGATAAAGCTGACTGAGGGGAAGCAGGGCTTCGGAGAGGTGCTGCATTTTGGCCGAGCTGTTTTCGTTACGAGATCGCTGAATAACTGAAAAAAGTTGCAACACGTTTTTTGTAAGATTCGATACGTTTTTATGGCCGGACTTGCAAATTAGGATCAGCCGCGCCCTACAATGAGCAATGTAGGTTACTCTCTTCCTTCCGATAAGCCATTAATATGTACTCTTAATACAAAGTATTATAATTCTCTTTTTACTACTTACTCTTGCTGAAATACTGCTACATGTATCATCGTAACCAACACAGTAAAGCATACAAAACTATGCTTTGTATTTCTTTCAGTAAGAATTCCCCCTGTCATTCTTGATATCTATATCGCAGATTAAGTATTCCCGAAATAGTTTAATATCAAAAATCCTTACTTCTCCTGAGAATCGCCTGCCACAGGGCTTGCACAGTGGCTGAGTCGTAATAGTTTGCACAATGGATTATGGCCAGTTTACACTCCGGCAAATCGTATCTCTCCGCAAACTCTTGATATAACTGAAAATATTGATTAATTAAAAAACTAATTAATTAGTATTCATAAGATCAAACTTATAATGATGACTGAGTAATTGAATAGCTGCTATTATATTAGTTTAATCTGAAAAGAAGTAATACCGAGTATTATTATTTACTAAAAAAAGTACTGTGGTTCAGACACAGACTGGTCGAAAAGTTCAAAAAAATCAATCCAACCTGAGTGACATCAAACAGCTGAGAGTTCAGTTTAACGAGCGCTGTTCTGACTTCCGAACTGGCTTGCTTCTGTTGCAGCTCGCACAAAATCATCCGCTGTAAACTGCACACCTAAAAACGTACGCAAACCATGTTCACCATTAAATCCATGTTATGAACTGGCTCTAAGTCGCTAAGCAACCATATCCTACTTGCAGCTTACCTTCGTATCCTATTTGGAGCTTATCCTGATATCTTACTTGCAGTGTATCCTCACATCCTATTAGTAGTTTATCTTCATATCCTAATAACTCACTAGCAGCCTATCCTCATAATATCCTACTTCTAGAAATCTACATTATCCTACTCGCAGTTTGTCCTCATATTATTACCCTACGTGTAGTTTATTTTTATATCCTACATGTGGTATATCCTCGTATACTACTTGTACTTTACCACATATCATAACTTGTAATTTGTCCTCATGCCGTCCCTGTAGTTTATCTTCGTAACCCACTTGTATTTATCCCCAAATCCTACTTTGTTCATCCTCATATCCTATTTACAGTTAATCCTCATATCCTACTGTCTTTTAGTTTATCCTCATATCCTACTTGTAGTTTATCCTCCTATCCTACTTGTACTCTATCCTTATATCCTACTTGTAGTTTATCCTCACATCCTACTTGTAGTTTATCTTCATGTCCTACTTGTTGTTTATCTTCACGCTTTACCTCTAGTTTATCCTCATATCCTACCTGTATTTTATCCTCAGATCCTACCTGTAGTTTATCCCCACATCCTACTCGTAGTTTATTCTCAGACCCTACTTGCAGTTTATCCTCATATCCTACTTGTAGTTTACCCCCCATCCTATCTGTAGTTTATCCTCAGACCCAACTTGTAGTTTATCCTCATATCCTACTTGTAGTTTACCCCCCATCCTATCTGTACTTTATCCCAACATCCTACTTGTAGTTTATCCTCCAGCTCCTGCAGCAGACTGCCATGCGACAACGGCACGCTGGCCGACTTAGCACACATCACCGCTCGGGACAACAATTGCATGCGGTCGTTCAAGTCCAGTGCTGTGCTGCAACACAAAGCCTAGCTGAAACAAAGACCTTAGTTGGGATTCTATCACAGTTTTGGCACTCATATGCATAGATTAGAGCCCGAACCAGGATTTGTCGGTGGTCCTTTCAGGTGTATCCTTGCGAAAAAACTCATAGAATAGCGACCGCTTCGGTACGAGTATATTTTCACATCTGGGGGAGATTATATTGTGTGCAAATTTCAAGAAAGTTAGTACACTTAAAATTAATTCCGCAGGTAGTAGAAGCAGTGTAGTGTACCACCCACCCTACATTAAGTAGGCACGAAGTAGTCTTTGTGGCGCAGACGGGAATTTAGGGACAAAAACGAAAAAAACTCGTAAGCCCAACCTCTGCCTTTCGGACAACATTGAAGTCAGTTGTGCAGCCTGCATGAAGAGTCCGTGTTTCTCGTAATACTTCCACAACAATTCCAAGCACTGGACCATCTCGGCCCCACTGCTGCTGTCGGCTCGACGTTTCAAGTAGTCCTCCAAATAGGGCGATTCTATCTGAAAAAAGTGTAAAATACAGCCCCTTTGTGTGTTTCTAGACGTTTTTTGCGTACTGTTAGACGTTATTTTGTACATTTTTAGACGTTTTTGTGTATTTTTAGATGTTTTTGGTTTTTGTATGTTTTTGGACGTTTTTTTGTGTAGTCTTAGACGTTTCTTTGAGTAAATTAGAATTTAAGATCACAACATCAGACGTATTGCAAAAATTATGCACAAGCACACCAACAGCGAGCATACACACATAGGTCGATTCATACTTACAGCTGTATGTACGTTAAGCCGGCCAAATTACCAAAAAATTACACCACAATTCGATCTTATACACTATTAGTTTATTTCGTCAGCTGAACGGACATACGGCTGTAAGTATGAATCGTCTCTAAAAATGACTGAATTGCCAACCTCCAATAGTCTGTCATTCATGTTATTGTCCATGAGCCATTCATAGAGGGTCACGTGACAAAGCTCGTCTTCTGATTCTACACAAAGGTTGATCATTGAATCGCACTAAAATAAATTTCATTCATCAATTTGCTACTGCCCAGGATTGTCGATTTTGGTGAATAAATTGCTGAGCCATTATTATTATAACTAAATAAACATTTTAACAAATCACGTAATAATTTGAATAGTAAGTAGTAGTATGTGCTCTTCAAACGACTTACACTAATTATACAACTTTATCACAATGCTATTTTTCTCATCATCATTTATATACTCTTAATGCCAGCACTGTATCACCATATTTCCCATTATATTGCTCTTGATGAAATCTTCTCACTACAATCCTGCTACTCCTGCTAGCACATAGTACTACAACTTACGCACCATTTTCTCAATGAGTTGTGGCGTGAGACGCGCGTCATTCATCCCGTCTGCACTGATCAGTTTGCTCATGCTGTTGCTCAGAGCGCGATAGCAAGCCATTCTGTAAAATTAACGTAGATTAAAAGAAATACTACCCGTTGATTTATAGTTACAGCTTAGCATGTATGTCAGTTTAGCAGTCAAAATTGTTAAAAAAACTTTTTCCAACTAATATTGACTTGCAATTTTGAACATACGTATTATTGTAACGGGATCAAAATTTTGGGGGGCCTCTCCAGCCAAATTTTGGGGACCCCCCCTCCCAGATCGACAAAAAATACCCTAAATTTTGCAAAATTTTGTGAAAATTTCGCCAAAAAGTGCCATTTTTTCTAAATTTTGCCCAAATTTTGGGGACCTTCCCCCCCGGGTCCTCGATTTTTGGGGGGGGGGTCCCCCCCATCCCCCCTCATACATGTATGATTTTGAACAAACATACTATAATTATGGTATGAAAATAAATGCACCCTAAAAGCGATTTAAAAATCATCTGACTGTTGAAATCAGATAATCCAGCTCTTAAGCTCGTCTGAATGGATATATTACGATGTAACCAAAAAAATAGCATGCATAATTTACATGGTGTACACTGTACAGTTGAGCTTCAGCACTAAAAATTCAAAAAAAATTCAGTCAAAAAAATTCAAAAACAAAAACACCGCATTCTAATTATCAATTCTCATTACCCTTATCAACAACCAAGACTACGTTTCCACTACGACGAACCTGGCTTGAAAGATTTGGTCCGAGGCAGCATCCAGTGTATCCAGCTGACTGGCGTCTTTGTAACAAGTCAGGGCAATATTTTTCACGTCCAACTGTGCGGCTGCACAAATGCACAAATCCACAATGCCGGGAAAGAATAAGGCTGAAACGGCCAGAAAAAAATTAATAACACCGAGCTTTAAAGGTTTGTTAAAAAATGCTGAACCCTGAGATAAAAAAGAAATACGCGATTTCATTACGAAAAGACCAAACTAAAAGCAGCAGCAAGAATACAGCGAGTAGCCACAAGAATCACGACACCCGTTTTGCCCCAGGGATCAGGAATTTCTGGCCAGACTTTGGTCTAATAACTCAATGCCTAAACCGGTCAACTGTTGTCCGAATGAGCTGAATTCAGGTTAGTCTGTCTACGGATATCAAGAGTACAGAAAATACTGAATCTAGAAATGTACACAAACATGCAGCTGAATACTATACTGTTGTATTACGTACTCTTGATGACCTGCAGTAGTTTCAGAAGCTTCTCATACATCTTTACATAAAGACGTATTAAACATAATAAACTGAATTTATGGAAGCACTTATAAGAAGGTTATGAGAACTACATAAAATGAGTACAGCATAAGTGCCTTGTAAAGTATTTGCAATACTAATAAATCCCATTATTATCATACGCCCTACTGACCCTTTTCAAACTGGACAATGACGGCCGGAAGATTTATGCGCGTGGCCACTTGTTTGTATATTCCCAGGGCACGGTTGAGTAGGGCATCCCGTTCCGGACCTTGCTTCTCCACCATGGCGCTTTCCAACAGTTCACTAGCCTAGAATAAACAAGGGCGCCATTCATACGTCAAGAGTACCTATTACCCTATTATGTACTCTTAATAAACACAAGCTGCGTAAGGAATAACATTAATATTGATTCTGCAATACTGGCACCAATGTGTGCTGTGTACGCACAAAATTTTGTGACTAAACCCGGCAGAATTTATAGTGACCAGTTAATAAAATTAAGACTCGGTATTCACAAACAACGAGCTACTGGTTCAACTAGGCCAGGCAATTTACGTAATCTATATCCACAAACTGAGCTCTAATAAATTTAAGCAACGATTAGTCTGAAACATAAAGGAGGCCTGCTCAGCTGAATAACCAGTTACAACAGCGTGGGAACAATCTATACCTTGGCAGACAGAGCGTCGTCGCTGGTGAAGAGCGAGGGACAGGCGTCTTTGAGTCTGCTGGTGACTGCGTCCACACTGGCACTGTCGTCCAGGTAGAGTTTGATCAGACACGTGCACAGATCCGTGCAAAGCTAAGCGAGGATACAAGGATTATACGTTAAAGTAAAACGGGAACAAGAATAATGTCCTACGAACGTCCCCCCTTTTCACAAGTTTTCATAATATTGAGGGGGGGAAGTATGCACACCGTTGTCACCCCACCCCCCAATCAAATCTCTCCTTGTACGAAACCCACCCATTTCACCGATGATGAAGAAAACTGCCTTCAAAAATGCCATCCAACCAGAAAAGTAAAGTGCAAAAAAAGTTAGATAAAATTAAAAAGCCCCCTTGCCTCGAGCCCACCACTACCGTTGACGGTAACAAAATGTGCTGTTGCTTTATACGTATCAGATTACTATGACGCTTCAACTGGCAAAATTACGAAAAAATCACACAGCCATGGGCCTATTCCTTTACCGGATTAAACGGACTGGACTTATTTTAGTCCGACGTTTTAGAATGACAAATCGGACTAAACGTACTAAACGAGTTAAAATAAGCCAGCGGCTTAATTTTAGTCTGACCCCATTCCAAAACTACCAAAGGACTAAACGGACTGACTTAACATGCACGCTTAACATTAGCGTGCATAGTCCGATTATAATTAACCCTTTAATCCGGTAAAGGGATAGGCCATATGTTAAAAACTGAGTGATATACTTAATGTTAACTACTGTTACAATTAATACAAAATTTTTTAATAGAAGAAAAAAGACTAACCTCTTTTCCTTCTGTGATCAAATTCCAAAAGCACATCTTTGATATCATTTCCTTGGATGCCTAGACATAAATTGAACCGTTACCTATCATCAAAACGTACGTATGACATATGTTTAATTAATTTATTACCATGTGAGTTGTGATAAAACTTTAGTTGTCATCATAAAAACAACTAAAGCTTCATCTGCATGCTAAATCAATTTTATATAAAATCTAATTATTAAAAAAATCTTTGACTTTCAAAATAATGATTCTCAAAAGCTTAATCAAAAATTTACCAGCTTCATCTAAAAACCATATCGCGGAGATTGACAGATAGATTTAGCTATACAGTGTAAATCTCATTCAAGATATTTTTTTCATTCACAAATAAGTCTCAAAAAGTCTCAAATTAAAGTTGAACTTTTTTATAAACAGAGACTTCCAGTTTAGACTGAGTCTAGAGAATATAACATTCAAATTTACCACGGGTAGCTCGGCAATGACACGCGAAATTGAGTGATCGGACAGGATTTTCCAAAGGCTCAGTGTTTCCACGGTTCGATCAAGCAGAGCTCCAAAACCAACCAAGCTTTCCAGCTCAACGCGGCCAGCACCCCCTAAAAAATAAAAAAACTTAATACTTAATATTTTGCAAAACTATAAAACTTTAAGAGGCAAATTAGTCGGTACATAAACCAGCAAAAGTAAAAGGATCATAGAAATGTCTTTTCACAACCCCACAGTATTTTTAAGGCTCCATCATGGAACTTAGTTCTTAGTTAGTTAATTTTACATTAAAACGCGACAATATTGCGAAATTCAGTATTTCCGTGTTTACTTCAGTCTAGATAATAATTCGTAAAAATTCTGTAAATTGCGCACAAATTCAACAGTAGCGTAAAAAACATAAAAAATAAAAAGAAACAGGAAAATTAATACAATGGTTGCCCCCTGGCTCCGTTGGGGTCGGCAATAGAAAAAATCAGCATCAATAATTAAAGCCCAGTAGATTCGTTCTTGTTTGTAAGACTGTCCGTTTGTCCGTAATCAAATAATACTTGACAAAAAAACATAAACACGACATATTACAAAAACAACTTACCAGAGCTGGTACCTCGGGTTGCCCTGCCCATGTGGTCTCTGAAAAAAGTTAGCCTTAATATTACTACTACTACTACTACCACAATACTACTACCTGTATTACTAGTAGTAGTAATTACTACTTCTATAAAGTAGTCTAGTTTAAATCTGGTAATCAAAGTTTACGACAAGGTCATGAAAAGATAGTAAATCTAATCTAGATAGTAGTATCTTGTTAGAATAATACAAATACACCTATCTTTAACTATATTAATTACTTTACAACATTATAATATTATACAAGTTCAGACGATGTACAAAAATTGCTGAAGCAGTGATGCTTTATAGAGCGAATAAGGCCTGGTCTATACTCTATAGTCGTCCATTTTCTTGGCCTTTTGTTCCTAAGCCTAATCCAGAAAAACTGCCCAGCGCATGAATAAATTGAGATCAAGTTCAGTTTCCATTCAGTTTTCAGCCAAAGAGATTTTGTCAATTCTTGACTCAAGCAGCTGGATTTGTCAATTCAAGCAGGTGGATCAAACTGTCCTTGTCCCTATCTCGTGTCCTTGAAGGCCAGAATGAGCCTGGCTTAAATAATCAAATGAAATCCACCAACTTTCGACTAATCCAAGGCATGATATTGCGATGTAGGAATTCCTGCAAACTCTTCAGCTGACGAAGCATCAGCATTAAATCACTGGCGCTCACGGATTCCTCAAATTTCACCTGAAATTATCGGTCAAAATCTATCATCTTGTCGCCGAAGGACAAATAATTCAATAATTAATTAATAATTATTAACTAATTAAGTGATTTATTAGAAAAACACAAATGCAGTTGCTGTTGAGATAAAAACCAACATTATACTTGACCTTAAATCAAAACAATTTTCGTTCAGCAGCAAAAATATTTTTCCAAAACACTACGCAGTTTTTTTCCACAAAAAGTCAATAAAAAAGGCGTTAATGGATAAATAAGCTCTGCATTCACCTTCGTGTTGCCAAAACATTAGATCGCTATGAGTCGCTCAAACAATACTCGTTCTATCTGAAAATTGTCTAGCTTACAAAATCCACATATCACAGCTTCGATTATATCCATTTCTGTATTGCGTTTGCGACATTGGCTGGCGCCGCTGAATGACAAAAACGATTAATTTGTCAAGAGTTAAAAAACAAACCTTTATTTCCGTGCCTTTCAGCCACCCAGACACTGTTTCTTCAATTCGCTTCACAACCGATTGGAACCAAAATGGTCTGAAAAAATCATAAAAAAACATTTCAAAATATAAACTCGAACGAAAAACGAACCTTTTTTACAATTTCGGTGCAAAATAGTTTCCGCCCTTCTGGAATTTCAGCCCGGATTCAACATAGGCTATCTCTAAACGCAACGCCATAAAAAATCTCTGAACGAAATGCGTATAAAAGACCATAATTCAAGTTCAAGCAATTTGAAAAAAACCATAGCTATTCTAATCTGACATCAAATTACAATGCATGACACAAGCGAAGAGAAACTTCCAATCACAAACTAAAATCACTCAACTTACAACACCTAAAAATATACTCAACTATATATATATATATATATATATATATATATATATATATATATATATATATATATATATATATATATATATATATATTTAATATATATATATATATATATATATATATATATATATATATATATATATATATATATATATATATATATATAAATATATAAAGCCAACTAAAACCTACCTAACAAGTCTCATAAAAAACAGATACAGAGCATCGTGTGAGAAGGAATAGTTGATGTAGGGCGCCCCGGAGAGATCCCTTGGCTCCCCCCTGTCTCCGGCGAACCCGTTCACAATGCTCGTGTCTGAGACCACGTCCGGACTCTGTGGGTGATGGTAGCCATTCTGGCGCCGGTCGACTATGGGGGACGACGCAAAGCCTGCAATAAGATTCATTCATTGCGGAAAACATGAAAATTCATATTATCTAGTTCCGGGAGAGTGAGTGAGTGGCTTGAGTGAATCCACAATATGCACTGTGTTACCTGCACCAAAACATGCATTATAACCTTACTGCTACTTGTATATATTTCAGAAAAAACTATAATATTATTTGGAGTCATCTGGTTACTATGTAAACTACGCCAATTTTTGTTGGGGGAAATCCCCTTGGTGATCTACATTGAACACCCAACAGTCAACACTCACGAGGTGAGGGGAATCTGGAATCACTGGGCAGAAATTGTTCGCAAACTTTGGCTTCGCCGGAATGCAGAAAAAAGGCCCGCATGGCCAAATCAACAATCTGCAAACAAACAATACTAAAAATAAAGTCTGGCAAAAAATTGCTGGACCCTGAGACGAAAAAAACCACGCGATTACACTACAAAAAGAACTACTTGCAGCCGACAGCGAGTAGTCATAAAAATCATGCCACTTGTTTTCTCTCAGGGATCAGCATCGGCATTAATTCTGTTCAGACTTTCATACGCAAACAAATCAGTCTATACTTGATACTGGCGAACTTAAACTAATCAGTTCATTGCGGTTACAAAAAATTGCAATTTCAATCTTCACGTCTGACATGAGAGAGTTTATTTCTTTTATCAAACTGTTAATAATATCATTCAATCATCAAAATGTTACCACGTACATCCAAATCCGAAGCAGACATTGAACAAATTATGCAAAGGCACATGGCACACGCCTGGGTTCCCTAAAAAAACAGTAAATTAACCAATGATCCAAACTCTAGCATAATTTTGAATGAAAGTGGATTGCTTAAATTAGAATCTTGCTACAAGACTCTAGCGTGGAATGGGGCTAATGGTAGTTTGGCAGTCAGGACAAAGTACATAACATAACACTGTTGTATAATATTATACCAGTTATAGCACAGAAACAGGAGAAACTTTACGAATCCAATGTGTTTTTTATAGTATAGCCTACTTTTGTAGAACAACGGCTTCGGAAAACGAAAAAATGTCTACCAGAGAAACCACATCAATTCTTTTTTCATGAAAAATGTACAATACGATACAAAATACCTCATTATCAATAAACAAAAAACAGCTCAGCTAGATAAAAAAATCTCACTCCGTGTAGTTTAAAGAAGGTTTTAGTTTGAACGGAGTCGGGTCCGAATTTGCGCAATATTCGTATCAAACAGTCCACTGGTCGGATTCGCTCGATGATGTGTACGCCCTAAAACAACAGAAAATTAAGTAGCAGGACTTGACTTTTCCACGCTGAATTGTAGTCGGATTAAAAGGATTAAACGGACTATGTTCGATAGTATTAAGTTAAAAGGCAATTTATGTCAAATTGTTGGTTACTTCTTTAGTCTGTTTACTCAGGCAATATTATGTTATTTCTAGCTTTGGATTAGAAGTCCTATCCATTGAATCCAGTAAAGTAACTTATTAGCCTAGATTTGATTCACATCCACATTAATTTTTACCTCAAAAACAGCTTCGAAGTATATATTGTGAAATTATTATGGTCACTGTCAAGAAAAGCTGACTCAGAAACGCCACTACCTCAACTACGGAACACTTTCACCACAGAAAAAGAAGCTTATTCATTTAACCACAACAAACAGCTTATTCATTTAACCACAAAAACAGCTTATTCATTTATCCACAAAAAACAGCTTAATATTCATTTAACGACAATTAAAACAGCTTATTCAGTTAACCATTAAAAACAGCTCATACACTTTCACAACACAAAAAACTTATTCATTTTTCCACAAGAAAACCCAAAGCCAACCTCAGCAGACAAAATTACGAATCGTTTGCTGGTCTCAAAGTGCTGCCAGCCAGTGAGCGGGGGCTCCAGCTTAGAGTGCTCTGTGACCATTCGCAGCAGACGAGTCGATTCCGGCTGCTGAACGTCGCACGCTGCCCACGCTCGGCCCCGAATAGGAATTTGATACTAAAAACAAAAGGATTAATGGGATTAGATTAAATAAAAATGGACTAAGCGGATTAGATTAAATCAATGGGTTAAGCACACGCTTGATGTGAGGCGAGTCAAGTTTAATCAGGTTGCCTGTTTTTAAATTCAAAAGTACTGATTAAATTTACATTATCAAAGTATTGCAAGTAAAAAAAACGAGCTAATGTCGATTATGCACAAAAGCTTCAGCTGAATCCGTACGAAAAAAACCAAATTGCACTAATTGAACAAAAAAATGACAAAATGCGACCATCATTATGACACACAAATAATTATCTATCAACCTGTGTTTCGATAAAGCTGGGAATGTAGGGAAAGTTTGCCGAAGTGAGGGACCACACAGTGTCATTTTCGTCCGTCTCCGAAGACAGCAGCAAACAAGTATCTGAAAAAACCCAATACCACTAGAAAATTGGGCTGAGTTAATTCTAGCTATAAAAGTAAGGTAAAGATAACGCCCTAAACATAATATAATGTCGTATCGGAACAAATCATAGTGTCAAAGACTCAAAGGTCATATCAAAACCATTTAACTCAAGTTAAGTAAACAAATTGTTGTGTCATCATTAATTATCAACAGACGGTAATTTTGGATGATCCGCTACCAAAAAGATGGATTCATTATACGCTCATAGACAACAATTATAGCTTACTAAAACCACGCAAAAATAAACCAAAAGATGACTTCCCTTTCCACCACAAACAACCAAAACCTTCAAAACAGAGTATTAAATTTCGATATTAATTTCTCACCATTTCTCACACAAGCCAGGTGCACCCTCTGGGGGCGAGCAAAGGTGGTGGTAGCCGTATAGCCCGGTGGCATGCGGACGTGCACCAAGCTGAGGCTGTCCACCCGCCCGGGGTCAAACTTCAGCCGGCCGGGGTCGTAATTCTGGGACGCTGTCTGTTGCACGCCTGCCGCTCCCGGGGGAGTTTGGGGGTCAGGGTATCCGGACACGGGACTTCCGGCACCTGAACCGGCACTGATGTAGCCATCGAGTGCACCCGTGAAATAGAAACGAACTCCTGCAAATATATGAAGGGTGGCTATATGGGCAAGGGTAGGGAGTGATTTTTCCTCTGTCCCCCACCACAACAACTGTGTAAAAAAAGTAGATTATGATGCCGAAATCGGTGACTCAGGAAACAAAAATTAGGCAAAAAAGTGGCTCCGCACCCCACAGTCAAAATGTTATACTAAAATATATCAAAATGTAATACTAAAATACATAACAGAATCAAATATACTAAAATACATAACAGAATCAAATATACACTTGCCAACGTATATATGCTAAGGTGTCTTCCTCATTTAGTGATTTTTGGCGTGATGGCATATTGGCATCTCTTTAGTGATACGACAAAAATGAAGTCAAAAACTAACAGTCACCCTTCCAGTTTTCTCTTGTCAAAACAGTATTTTGCTAAACAGACTCTGTTCATACGCTGATGATTGTTGTGTGTGTGTGTGTGTGTGTGTGGTCAGTGTGAATAAGACTGCATGAAACAAAGCCGGAAAACACTCAGCTAATCTTACCTGACGAAGTGACACCAACCAGACAAAGATAATTAGAAGTGGTCACGGGAATGACAGAGATGTCGACAATCGGTCGGAAGCTAGCTGACGCCACTGATCTGGAACAGCGGGGATGAAAATTAACTCAACAGATTAGATTTGGATTAAATAGATTAAAATGAACTGAACAGAGTAGACTTAGCTGGATTAAAGGGATTAGTCTGAACCGACTCAGCAGAGCCACTAGATTAGACTGAACCGGAATAAAGAGTAGTTTAGACCCACTCAGACAAATGATTCTAATCATAGACTATTTAAACCACCGAATAAGAATAGACCCAGATTAGACTCATGAGTCAGATTTAATTGACTATCGAAAAGTAGGTTGAAAACGGCAAAAAGTCATCACAAGTAAGATTTACACAAGCACAACATGAAGATTAGATCAAGTTGCCACTAATTAACTAAAACTAAAAAACTCAATACAAAAAACAGAAAAATGACTTACTGCTGAGTAATTTTTTCGGCAGTCTGCTGAATGGCATTTTTTGACAGTCCACCGATGCTGAAAAATTTCTTACCATCTTCGCCCAAATCGTAAGCCTAAAAAATAATTATGACATTTCACAGCACATAATGACCAACTGATGACAACAGCAGTTGTTTTTTGAATGAAACCAAATGTATTGTCATTTTCATAAAATTAATTCCCTATAGTAGGCTGAAACTAAAGTCTGACCAAAAATTGCTCGACCCTCCCTGAGACAAACAAACGAAAATAATACATTTCTGCCATCAAGAGCACAGCGAGTAGCTGCTAAAATCACGCCATCTATTTTCCCTCAGGGTTCAGCAATTTCTGGTCAGACTTTCGTGAATATGATTGTGCTTGTTTAAGTAAATCCCTGAGTCTGAGACCATCCTATGCGGAACAATAACTTATTAGTCGTAGATGCATAATTTGCACAGCACTGAACGCAGAACAATAGAGTGATAGTTATCAAGTTAAATTAATATAATAAAGTTTAGCCCTCGTCGACTTTGACAAAACCGAACGATCAATGTCAATAAATTACCTCTATGGATCCTTCCTCAGATAAGCTATACAGAACGTGTCTCGACTCATCAATAGCAAGTTTATATAGTGGTTCTAAAAACAAACGTTTCATAAAATAATGAGAATTAATTAATTTGCTAATAATTAATAATAAAATAAAATACTCAATAATCAACTTATAAGATCCATTTCTATTCGATTTGGGTCATGACAAAGAAATACAATAATATAATATTACAATATGTTTAGGTTTGTTAAGGTTCTAAAACGTTATTTCTCAGTTCCAGCTTAACACTATATTTTTCCAAAAAACGCCAACTTTTTCAGCAGCGGTGAAAAAGTGTCGCTGGATTTGTCGATTTGCATACAATTAACTGGACACGACCTCATTGAGTAACTTCAATAACACAAATCATACCAATATTTAACAGGAAGGACGGCACGATGAAACTCATGAAACCACGAGAACGATTCGTTTTCTGACACGAACGACCAAGCCAGCCGCGATCCTAAAGGCAAACAAATAGCCTGAGTTTACCCGCTTTTGAAAAAGTATATAAGTAAGTAGAGTTAATTTTGTGTGTAAAGGTTAAGTTAAAAGTTGAAGGTTAACGTAGAGGGCTGCAGTTAAAAATTTGCTAGATTAAAAATCTGCAGCAGTAAAACAATATATCAAAGAGAACGTTAAACCTAACCATGGCTACCACATTGGATTTAGTCATTGTTTGAAAACAAAGTTTTACCCTTACATCACTAGTGAGTAAGAATAGCCTAACTTTACGTTTACACATGGGTAACTTTGAGAATACGGTCCCAAATTCTATCCAAATTAGCAACTATCGCACACAACTTTAGCCAACTTACATACTGCTAGTCAAAATAAAAAAAACCAATTATCTGACTCTGACAGTTTGCTTAGCTGTCTACAAAAACTGATTTCTTTAAAAATCTGCAAATTAAAAACATAATAATATTCACTTGATAACTAAAAAGTGTGCACCGTGACAATGTTGGGTATAGTTTCAAAGTGAAATCTTTAAAGGTTTTAAATAATTTTCCAACTTAAGCAACATAAGCGTAATTTTGACGTTCAGGCTAGACATAAAAATAGTGTACGTCATTGGTGTTTCTACAATATGCATGTCATGAAGAGATCTTCAAGACGTGGAGACAAAACTAAAGTCTGACAAAAAATAGATGTGCCACTTACATATTTTAGTGGCATGTCTTCTGCGACTACTTGCTGTACCCTTGATAGTCAAAATCTATTCTTTTCGTAACGAAATCACATGTTTTGTTTCTCAAGTGGTGCAACTATTTTCTGTCAAACAAAAGATCTCCAGTCTTCATACCTGATATTCAATTTCGTACAAACAAGCATCCTGACAGCAGACAAAAATACGACCATTTTCGCTGGCGGCAATATCCTTCACTATGGCCCCCTCCATCGTCACTGTAAATTGTTTCTCTGGTAAAATGGTGATATCACCGTAGGAGAAAAAATACCCGCCTGAAACAATATTAGTTAATACCCGTTAGTTCTGAATTATTAACGTAAAAAAACATTGGTATCACACTATTTTGGTAACAACAATCAAATGCCATCTCTAAAAGCTAGACTTAATCAATTTCAACTGCAATATTAACTGAGCAATAAACAATTCCACTGCAATAAACTGCATTGAGCCCAAAATTCAGAAAAACACACACTTTGATTCAAAAAAAATCCAGCCAATTCGAATGAGTTTTTTAGATACATCTTATTCCAAACATTTATCAAATTCACCCGATTCCGACTGAGCAAAGCTAACAGGCAGCAAAATCACTTCAACAGTCGTGGCCACCACAAGTAAATAAGAAACGTTGGAATCGAATACACCTAAAATAGGAAAAAAACTAAGCAAAAACAAAACAACAAAGAGTATATAAAAAAGCTTACTTATTTGGGGTATATCGGAGACAGGTCGGATAGCTTTAGTCTAGCCAATAAAACAGTTTTAGACTGGCAATCAACTGCCCAAAACATTATTCCCGAAAGAACACACTTTCTACAGCATGAGAGAATAAAACTAATACTAAACATACCCGCAATCGGCTTGGCTAGTCCAACTTTCAGAATAGTATGCTTCAGTTGATCATAATAAGCAATATCAGTTCTAAAAAAATCGGCAAGTTTAGCAATCAGAATCAGTTATTCTAAACTGATTGCCTTGCCCTAAAATCATTTCAACCAATTTTGAAATGGTAACGAGTTAACACTACATTATATACAATCAAAACATTGATTAATTAAATCATGATTTCCCACTGTGACATATTTCCTATTATTCCCCGTAATATTCAGACTTAATAATGATAGATAAAACTAGTATATAATGATAGATAAAATTAGTATAACTTTGACTATTATGTATTCAGCAGAAAACTGACATTATTTATTTGAAGACGACCTTTGAATTGGCAATTGTATAAAGTTATCAACAAGGCGTTCTCTAATAAATCGCAAAAAGATATATAAATCATAACGACGTATATAATATACTGCCTCAAGTCATGTCTAACTACTAATGACATCAACAAATATTAGCTATACATAGCACAAAATTGTATGACTATAAATACCCCATTTCATAATTCCACATGAACAGTTCACTATCAATGGATATCCAGGCTCGACCAATGTCAGGCATAAGTCCCATACAACACGACGTTTGAATCGCTAAAACCAAGCTAATTTATAAGTTAATGCAGTCGAAACATTTTCAGATATTGCGCAATAACGAGCAAAACTTTTGCGAGGTCCACACAAGGCGCAAACTTTTCTCGGACTAATAGACACTTAATATGCTACATAAAATTAGCTAGAATAGATCTATATTCAATAGTCAAGTATATAAATATAATATAAAATACACTTCCACAAAATTATCAAGTCACTAAATATACAGCTGAATCTGTTATCCTAATTTCTAACAGTCAAACAAAATTGTCAGAACGGTAATACCGGTTGCCTACGCAAGCCTGAAAATAACTTACATCTGAACTGTTCCACGAGTTCCCTGGGAATGGGCGAGCGTCTCACGGCATTCACTTCCTGCACGTCAGACAGACCCACGGCGTTCAGGTCAGGATAATCATCGTCTAGCATGCCGCTCACTGTCGGATAGTCTAAAAAATGCTGGGGTCGTATTCTCAAAATTACCTGCAGGTAAAGTTAGCCTAACTTTACCCACAGGTAAGGTGAAGGTAAAGTTAATTCTGTGGGTAAAGGTAAAGTTAAAATTAAAAACAAGGTTAACATCGATGGTTGAGGTTCAAAATTTGCACAATACATTAACTTTAGCTGCGGAACAAGATAAAGTACTTTACTGGCCCGAATATTAAAGTTAACCATTGCTATCACGTTGGCTTTAGTCGTTGTCTGAGAATGCGTGTTTACCTTCACCTTACCTGTGGGTAAAGTTAGCCTAACTTTACCTGCAGGTATATAATTTTGAGAATACGGCCCCTGAGTATATATGTAAATAAAAAACGTCAAAAAAACTCAGTAAAGACGGCATATTAAATGAATTGCAGTAAATGATCAATGAACATACATGTATAAGGATGAAGGAACCCCCCCCCCAAATCGAGGGGCCAAAGGGGAGGGACCGCAAAATTCAGGTAAAATTTAGCAAAAATGCCACTTTATTGGAAAATTTCGTCGGACTTGGGGAAGGGGTGGTCACCGTTACACAACACGGAATTCAAAATCTCGGTATATACAAATATATATATAGTGGTGCGGGAAAAAAAACCCTATTTTCAACTTTTCGGGTCGTCCTGTGCTCCACATAAATCGGATCCATTAATGCTCGTGGCCGTTATAACGGCCATCTTTCGCCTAACTGTTGCACTAATAAAATGGATTGTAACCACTCACGTTTCTGAGTAATGAGTCTCGAAACCTCCGGGAAAAAAAACCCTATGCGGGAAAAAAAACCCTAATGCGGGGAAAAAAACCCTATCACTTTTTCTGGTTGTTCTATTAGCAGGGAATATAAACACAATTTCATCGTGTTCTACAACTCTTAGGCTGCAGTATGGACTAAAAAAACCGTTTCTGCGACATCCATGCAGGGTTTTTTTTTTCAAAATCGGCACTGTGTAAATGTTGTGCAAATTAAAAATTTGCTGTGTAAATTAAGGGTATGTTGTGTAAATTTTTAAAAGTGTGTATTTTAGCATTTTTTAGGTAAAAATTGACCGTTTTTTCACGTTAGAAGTAATATTTCGACTTTGAGACTCGAACTACATACGAAAATAAAAAATATGAGATAATTAAAAAATTTTTGCGTTTTTGTCAGTTCAAGTAACCGACACGCCAGGGCAAGCCCCCCTAAAATTTCGAAAAATCTGAAACAAGCCCTAACCCCCAGCCCCAGGCCGAGACCCCGTGTACATGCATGGTTTACACAGATAGAGAGTTGTTCTATCAGCCAGATCCTACACATTTTTTTCAAATCCGGGTGTAAAAGTTTTACAGTAGTTTGAAGTAGGACAAGAAATCGCACAGACGGGCTCAGCATGGCTGATTTTTCACTGTCAACTTTCAAGTGCATAAAAACGAATGCTAAAATAAAAAAATCATAAGCCGTTCAAGAGGTGAAACTGAAGATTTTTTATTTTGGGGTCCAAAATTAGACTAAATTTTGTTAGGACAAAGAGGTCACAGGCAGCAATCGCCACTAAGCGAATTTTTGTAATTTTTGCAACCAAAATAGGCCGTTTCATCAGCTTTTGGGGGGAAATGGGGCTGTGTAAATCAGTGTGTATTTTTATTTTTTGCTGTGTAAATTAGGCGGCCGATGTGTAAATACACCCTATTTTACACAAAAAAAACCCTGCATCCATGTGACTCACAATGATTCTTCAAAAATCGACCCGTTTTGGCAGAAATGACTTCTGCCCAAATAGGCATTTTTTCCGTATTTAAAAGCATTAAAAACAGATTTTTGCGCTTATTACGTGAGAAACAGCGGACAAACACCGCCCGCGTCTATCATTCTTGGATTTAATTGGTACGCAGCAGCTAAAACCTAAATATTGCAAAAAATGCCAAATTTTGGTGAAACATCATCAAAACAGGTTTCGTAAGGGGTGTCGGGGTATGGCCCAAAATGACAAAAAAACGACGTTTTGCGGCCGAATAAACGGTTTTAATGAACTCTACGCATGTTCTTAGCCCAGATGAACTAACTTTAGTAGCAACAATGGGTGAGTTTAGCAAAAAAATGCCGCCAAACAAAATAGGGTTTTTTTTTCCCCGCAATAGGGTTTTTTTTTCCCGCACAAACTTTGACCAGTCACTGGTCAACCACAGCGTTTTTCACGGTTTTCGAGCTTCAGAAGTATAGAGGAAAGGTAACTCTCTTGAAAAATGCAAACGGCGTTGGTCAAAAGTGTTTTTGTGAAAAATTATGACAAGTCAAAAATTTGGAAAATTTTGTCACTTTGGAATTTTTCAACATGCAAAATTTTGAAATTTTATAAAAAACGCTACAGGCCTCAAAACTGCACAGAAATTGGTGTGGTAAGTCAGTTTGGGATGCGCTTTCCACCTGCATACTCAAAAAGGTCCTATGTCGTGAGGTTCGGCTAGGAAGCACTAGGGTTTTTTTTCCCCGCAAAACGCGTAGGGTTTTTTTTCCCCGCATCACTATACAGGATCTCGCCACAGTGTCAAATTCACAAAGACTAGCACTCACCTGGATTGCAGTTGTTTAATTTCCCAGTTAACTCAGCCACGTCAAAATCTTGCGTCTGAGTCGTGGCCAAATAGCGCATTGCGTTACTCAGCGCCGTTTGTGTCCGATAATAACTGTTTGTGACATCCCCTGGTACAGCCATCATGCAAACTTGATAACAAAAAAGTATATATATATGTGTTAAAATTTGCGCAGAATTATACAGCAATATATATATATATATAGATATATATAATATATATATATATATATATATATATATATATATAATTGTAAAATGTAAAACAATGACTAGTATATAAGTGTCGATCTGGAACGGGGTTACCATTTTGGCTTCAAGAACACCCTTTTATTTATTGTTTTGATTTTCTAAGATACGACCCCCCCTCGGAGTCTAAGCCGTCAGTCAAAGACGTTTTCGCATACTATGAACGCCGTTTTTCCTTTCGAATGCGCGCTCACAACAAGTCAGAAACGATGAGCAATATATAGAGCTTAGCCGTTTTTGGGTTCAAACTTTAGATCATTGGGGGTCACTAGTCAATTTAGTGAGAAAATAACTTAAACACAAAAGGGGTTAAATGCAGTGGGGGAATAGTGGACATATTTTTTTGAGATAATGAATATATCACCTCAGTAGCGTACCCAGGATTTCGCGAAGGGGGGGGCTGAACTGATGGTCGACGACCGGGGGGGGGGGGGGGGGGGGATGGGAACGTACACGCAGTCCAAGGCAATCTGCAGAAGGTTTAGCTTTTTAGAATTTTTAAACTGCTTGCATTGATATTGAAAAAATGTCTGATGTCTTGCAATCATAGTGGTTGCAGGGGTCTGGGGGCGGCATTTCCCAGAAGCTGGAGCTTTTTTAGAATTTTAAAATAAAATTTGCATTGAAAAACCAATTCTAAGCAACACTTTTAGTGAAATCATAGTGGTTGCAGGGGTCTGGGGGCGGCAGCCCCCAGAAGCTGGAGCTTTTTTTATAATTTTGAAATAAAATTTGCATTGAAAAAGCAATTCTAAGCAACACAGGACGTAAAATCAGAGTGGTTGCGGGGGTCTGGGGGCGGCAGCCCCCAGATTCCCAGAAGTTGGAGCATTTTTAAAATTTTAAAATAATATTTGCATTGAAAAAGCAATTCTAAGCAACACTTGTCAGAAATCATACAAACTTGATTGACTTGACTAGTATATAACTTGTCGCGCAGTTTGCAGAGGTCTGGGGGCGGCTGCCTCCAGGAAAACAAATTGGGAATTTTTTATTTTTAGGCAAATTCAGTGAATTGGAGACGTATCATAAAATTTTTTTGGCCGGTCCATAAAAGCTAAATGGGGAAGACATCCTTGTTTAAAAATTTGTCTGAACATTGAATAAACACAGCGAGATGACACCACAAAGCGAAGTAAAGTCAGCGCGGTGGTTCCGGAGGCGAGCGGCCTCCGAAAAAATTTTTTCGATTTGAGGGCAAATTTCATCAATTTACGGCTGCAAAAATTAGCCCATGGGGGGACTAGCAAACCTGAAAAATACGTTGTATACAGGAAAAAAATGAAGAAAAACCATGTGTGACTAAAGCTGTCCTTAGACATTCGTCCTCCACTCCACCCACCGCACGGTTTTTAATTAAAAGCCACACAAAATATATATATAACTAAATACCAATAATAGTTGTTAGCATTACTCATTATTAATACAAAATATCTGATATGTTATGTATATATACAAGAGCAGTAATGAATTGGGGGCGAGATCCCCTCGAAAGAAATTTTGGGAAATTTTTGAAATTTCAGTGTCATTTTGGTCAATTGGGGACGTGCCGGAAAATTTTTTTCAGTGGTGTCATAAAACCAAAGGGGACCACAGGAAAAAAGTGAAAAAGGGGGGGCTGAAATCGCGAAGGGGAGGGGGCTAAAACCACGAAGGGGGGGGCTGATGTCCCCCTAGCCCCCCCCCCCCCCCTGGGTACGCCACTGTAATCACCTACAGAAATCTGGACCCTCAGTGAGTGACGTTTTCGCAATTTCTTCGGAAACCCGTGTTTTTCGTTCTAAACGTGCATATACATAGTCGGACGGAATGCTTACAATTTCTTAGAATCAAAGCAAAGGCACGTTGACCCCGTTACCACGCAGGAAAACCAGTGAATCTGAATTATCTGTAAATTTTTTCTATTACAGATTTTGCAGATGTTTTTTACCCTTTCCATTCAGAGACTTTTTACAGACTTTCAGATGAATTTCAGAGAATTTCACACAGAATTTAGACTTAGAATTTTATCTGAAAAAACTGTTACTGGCCTGGCTTTTCAGCTAAATTTCAGATACATATATCAGTGGCGGATCCAGGAATTTTTTTCGGGGGGGGCGCGACCCCCCCCCCCCACTCGGCCATTACAAATACAATACAAATTTTCTGGTGCGGGGGTCTGGGGGCGGCAGCCCCCAGAAGCTGAGCACCGTTTCTGTTTTTGACCAGGGCACATCTTCTAAAATCTAACTTTTATCAAAACACACAGTTGCGGGGGTCTGGGGGCGGCAGCCCCCAGAAGCTGGGCAACTTTTTTGTTTTTGACCATGCGATATCATCTAAAATCTGTAACTTTTATCAAAACACACAGTTGCGGGGGTCTGGGGGGCTGCAGCCCCCAGAAGCTGGACAACTTTTCTGTTTTTGACCCCGCGATATCCTCGAAAATCTGTAACTTTTCTCAAAACACCCAGTTGCAGGGGTCTGGGGGCGGCAGCCCCCAGAAGCTGAGCACCTTTTCTGTTTTTGACCAGGGGACATCTTCTAAAATCTGTAACTTTTATCAAAACACAAAGTTGCGGGGGTCTGGGGGCGGCAGCCCCCAGAAGCTGGGCAACTTTTTTGTTTTTGACCATGCGATATCCTCGAAAATCTGTAACTTTTATCAAAACACACAGTTGCGGAGGTCTGGGGGCTGCAGCCCCCAGACGCTAGGCAACTTTTCTGTTTTTGACCCCTGGATATCCTCAAAAATCTGCACCTATTTTCAAACTCTATATACTAAAGTAGAGAGACGTTACTGTTTTTGAGGGTATTGCTATGGACAGAATTTTTTCAAAACTGCTCCGTTCACTATGCCGCAATTAGCAAAACGATAGATTACAATGCAAAAAAGTGAGTTAGTCGTAACAGAAATTGTTTCCAACCTGGCAATTAAAACGAATGGGGAGCGTCACATCAGTGTATTAGACCAGCAGGGGTACCATACATTATGGTATACAAATTTGGTGAGCAAAATTTCCAAATCCTTAGCATTTACCCCGTATTTTGCCCAAAAAACCTTGCGATCAGAGTATCATACAGTGTATTACACGAGTAAATGCAACACAATGTACTCTTGTAGACATGCATAGGCTTTGATGATAGATGATAACAAGGACCAGAAAATTGCGGGGGTCTGGGGGCGACAGCCCCCAGCAAAAAAATTGGAGAAATTTTTGATTTTTAGAGCAAATTTGGTCAATTGGAGACGTATCGGAAATTTTTTCGGTCGGGCAATAAAAACCAAAGGGGGGACCCTTGTGTAAAATTTCAGTCTGAAAAAATTTCGGGGGGGGCGCGCGCCCCCCGCGCCCCCCCCCCCTGGATCCGCGCTTGACATATATATATTATAGTAGTTCAGATATTCTTACAGTAGTTTCCGAAATAATTCACATGTTTATCACATCTGTAAAATGTAGGTAAATTTTATCTGAGATTGTGTAAAAAGTATCTGAAGTTTATCTGAAAAGCCAGTGATATTTTTTCAGATAATTCAGGGTGAAATTCTCTGAATTTCTCCTGAAATTTATCTAAAATTCCTCTGTAAGTCTAAGGCCAAGCTGGCAAAATTTTTCCTGAAAATTTCGATTTTTTAGTACCTAAGCCTAAGCCTAAGCCTTTTTACCCTAAGCCTAAGCCTCATACTAAGCCCAAGTCTAAATTGAGGCCGTTTGATTTTTTTCAAGTGGTCATAGACCATAGCTAAGAAAATACAAATTTCTGGATAGGGATTTTATTACAAAAAAGGGTTCCCTCGAAGTGCCCTACTCCACAAAATAAATCCACTATTCCCCCCCCCCCAGTGGCGTATTTAGGGGGGGGGGGGCTGGGTGGGCTGCAGCCCCCCCCCCCCCCTTAGCGATTTGAGTCCCCCCCCCCTTAGAGGGTCGCAGCCCCCCCCTTTCCGAAACTTCAAAAGCTGACAAAAGTGTTTCTGATACCTTCACAATTGACAAATTCTACCTTCAAAATTTAAAAAATCTCTAAGTTTTTTCCATTCTGTTGATGTTTTTTCGGCTTAGATACCTTTTTTCTTTGTGCATGCCTATATAAATGCCAGGTCTATTATCATATTCAGTGCTAATTGAGTAATGTCTCACATGTTTGTATAGTTAGATAGGGCAAAAAATACTACAAAGTATATATACTATTTTTTGCTTTGCTGCATACATGTTTGTATTTTTTTGCATACATGATATTTTTTACGATTTTTTTCACTTTTTGTTAATTTTAATTTTTGAAGCATTATTACACCAATCTGCAGTGGCGTAGCCACAAAATCTTTCGGGGAGGGGGGATGAGTTTTCTTTGTTTTAAAACGTTAAAAATGCATTTAATTGCTATTTTAACGCTAAAAACGACACATATTAGCAATTTTCGGCCAATTTATAGTTTCTGTATAATAAAATTAGCCACAGTCGACCATTTGGAACTTTGAATAATGATCTGCTAACGGCAAGTGTATCCGCGGCTCGTGTGTCAATTTTCAACCCTAAAATTGCAACACACATCAGAAACGGTCGTTCTTGACGACGGATCAGAAAAAGCCACCTGGCAAAAGCATATTGCAACGATAAATCATCGCAAAACCCCAATTTTTGAACGCAGCCACAAAATAGCCTACGCTGGCCCATAGCACAAAAAGATTCACTCCAACTCTTATGTACGCAGCTGTACACAACGGGCTTTTACGCCAAATGGACGTGACTTTTGTTCCCCGCTCGACTATATATAACGTAGGTCATAGGCCCTTGGGCCTATTTTTTGATCCATGGGCTTAAATATTAATGTTTAATATTTTAAAATTATATATTTTTGTTTATTTTATGTGAAAAGTGCAGTTGTCAGTGCAATGTAGATGGTTAAAACCTCAAAAAAGCTAAAACTTCTGGGGACTGCCGCCCCCAGACCCCCGCATTGCTAAATGCTTGCTGTAGATCCACTACATTTTTTATTTCATGTAAAAAGTGTAGTTTTCATTGCAATGTCGATGGTTAAAACCTCAAAAAAGCTTCAACTTCTGGGGGCTGCCGCCCCCAGACCCCCGCATTGCTAAATGCTTGCTGTAGATCCACTACATTTTTTATTTCATGTAAAAAGTGTAGTTTTCATTGCAATGTCGATGGTTAAAACCTCAAAAAAGGTAAAACTTCTGGGGGCTGCCGCCCCCAGACCCCCGCATTGCTAAATGCTAGCTGTAGATCCACTACATTTCTTTATTTCATGTAAAAAGTGCAATTTTCAATGCAATTTCGATGGTTAAAATCTCAAAAAAGCTTCAACTTCTGGGGGCTGCCGCCCCCAGACCCCTGCAAAGTTAAGTGCTTGCTGCAGATTCACTATTGTAGTTTATCGATGGTTACAATTACAAACTCAAACAAGTTCCGAGGGTTGCCGTCAGTGGCGTACCCAGGGGGGGGGGCTAGGGGGACATCAGCCCCCCCCTTCGCGATTTTAGCCCCCCCCTTCGCGATTTCAGCCCCCCCCCCTTTTTCACTTTTTTTCCTGTGGTCTTCTTTGGTTTTATGACACCGCTGAAAAAAATTTTCCGGCACGTTCCCAATTGACTAAAATTACACTGGAACTTCAAAAATTTTTCAAAATTTTCTTTCGAGGAGATCTCGCCCCTAATTCATTACTGCTCTAATGTATACACATGACTTATATCTGCTATGGTGTAGTAATAATGAGTAATGCTAATTCAGATTCATTCAGTAATTCAGATTGTTTTTTATTATTCAGATTGTTTTTTTATTATTGGCGAGGATGTCCGCCTGCAGCCATTGCAAATCGAACTTTGCCGAAGCCGATATTTTTATTTCCTGTTTCTCTTGCCAGCGAAATTTCCATGCGGATGGTTGTTCCGGTGTGCCCTTGAATACCGCTCGCTCTTATAATACACCAGGAAAAAAACTGAGTCTGGTATTTCTATGCAAACAATGCCGCAGCGAAATTCCCCAAATGCGTGAAGAACTACAAAACTTGCGCCAAGATTTCGAACAATTCAAAAACCAAACCTCGCCTACTTCTCCCAAATTCGAAGACGCTTCTTCCGCTCCGTTTGACGCGCTAAGCACCCGTTTAGGTGTGCTCGAAAAGAAATTCACCGAACTTGTAGCCTCCCTTGATTTCAACAAAATTTCTGCCGCAATCTCTGTTGCAGCGTCACGTGCGGTTTTTGATGCGAATTTGGAATTAGAAGAACTGCGCGAGAAACGTAACAACGTTGTGGTTTTTGGTCTCCCGTACTCCGATTCCACCCCTGACGTTGATCTTGTCCGCGACCTTTTTGCTGAAGTGGGAATCGGCCGGGACTCCATCATTCAGGCCTGGCGCGATGGGCCAAAGCCTCCAGGTCCCGAGAACTACCGGCTGTTGAAGGTAACTGTGGATGGACCGGGAACTAAAGAAAAAATTCTGTTCAACGCTCGGCAACGAAAATTTGAAAAGAAATATGGGAAAAACATTTTTATTCGAAAAGACCTGACTTTCAGAGAGCGCCAAGCTAGGCGCGAAATTCAGCAACAGCGAAAATTTTTTCACCAGAGCACCTCTGCTATTGAACCTTCTGTTAACTATGCAACTGTAGCGGCTATCGGCACGGGTAAATTCACTTCTGGTCAAGGTGTTGGACAGGGAGAGTCAAATTTATCCGTGCCGGGGGCCAACACGGTAAGCGGGCAGGGGGTTCAGCTGCCTACTCAAACCTGAGGGGATCTGGTCAGTGTTTTTAGATATAATTTGATATTTTGTTCTGAAAAATATGAGGTAAATGTCACTCTTTCTAATGCAAATGGAATTTTGAGCAAAAAGCATTATCTCGATTTATTTCTGGAATCTCATAAACCGGATATTCTTGCTATTACTGAAACCAAATTAGATAACACGTTTCCTGATATTGCTTTTTGCAATAATAAGAATTATTCCGTTTTTAGAAAAGACCGAAATCGACATGGTGGAGGTGTGTGCATCCTTATTAATAATCACCTAGCTTTCTTTCCCCACACTCGCACCCATGTTTTTGAATCGGAATGCTGTGTTGTTATGTTGACGTTTCGTGATCTTACCTTGAACTTTGGTGTATTTTATCGCCCTCCTAATGATTCAAGTGCCCTCGATAAGATAATAAATGATATTCAGCTGATTGATTTGAGTCTTCCATGTTTTTTCGTAGGGGACTTTAATCTGCCTTCTGTAAATTGGAATAACTTGCACTGTTCTAACAATCTGCACTCAAATTTTATTTTTGATATGTTTTCTTTTGGGCTTACTCAAATCATGAATGCTCCGACTCGTTTTAACCCTCCGAATATCCTTGACTTAATTTTTGTGTCTCACACTGAGTTAGTTCTTCAACCTCCCGTCTCCTCCCAACCCTTAGGCAACTCTGATCATGCTTGTGTTAATTTTTCCTTCTCTATGAAAGGTATGAAACCCAAAAAACGTTCTTTTCGTAATTTTAGAAGAATGAATGTTGAAAGAATCAGTACCTGTCTCTCACAAACCAATTGGCACAGTCTTTTTTGGGGCAGATCTATTCTATCGAATAACCCAGCAGGTACCTTTTTGATTTCTTTCATGGAGCTTTTAACCTTCCTTATTGATGCTCACACGCCTTTGTGTGAATCTGCTAGCGATGGAAAGTTCTGGCCTGATTATATAAAAGCAATGGACGAACAGTGTAATGCTGCTTTTAAAAACTGGATTAGAAATTTTGATATTTTTGAAAAATACAATTATGAGCGCCTGTCGTACACCTTGAACCAAATGCAAAGAAATTTTTTAATAAAATATGAGTCGGAACTTTTAAAAAATCCCAATGCTAAACGTTTCTATAATTATATAAACAATCGCATCAAACCCAAAAACAAAATCCCTGTTTTAAAAAATATTTCTGGAGATCTAGCTTTTTCAGATAAAATGAAAGCCTCTTTTCTTAACAATCATTTTTCCAGCGTTTTTATTCAAGATAATAATATCTTACCAAATTTCGAAACACCCATTCCTCTATGTTCAGTTTGGAATCCAGATTTTTCGCCTCCAGCTATTTTCAATATGCTTCGAAAATTTCCCAACTCTTTTGTATCCGGGATTGATAACATTCCTGCGATTTTTGTTAAAACTTTTGCTGCTGAACTTGCTCAACCTCTATCTCTTTTATACGATTTTTCCTTTATTTTTGGGTGGGTCCCTCAAGTTTGGAAAGATGCCAGTATTACTCCAATTTTTAAAAAAGGTTGTCGTACTGATGTTTGTAATTATAGAGATATAAGTATCATTTCAAACCTTTCGAAACCGATTGAAAAAATTATAAACCGATTATTGCTAGAACATGCGCAAAAAAATAAAATCTTTTCTCCAGCACAACACGGTTTCCTCCAACGAAAATCGACTCTAACTAGTCTATTAACATGCCTTCTTGACTGGTTCAATGCTATTGATGACAAAAATTACGTCGATGTTATTTATTTAGATATTCAAAAGGCATTCAACACTGTGTCTCATGAAAAATTGCTTTGGAAACTGTCTAACTACGGCATTGGTGGGAAATTGTTTGACTGGATCAAAGCTTTTTTATTTAACCGTCGGCAAAGAGTTAGAATAGATGATTCTTTTTCAAATTTTCTAAACATTACCAGTGGAGTCCCACAAGGTTCAATTCTCGGACCAACACTATTTCTTTATTATATCAACGATCTCCCGCTAGTTATTAAATCTTCTCAGATTAAATTGTATGCTGACGACATTAAACTATATTTCTGCTTCAATCGTGGAATGCACTCTGATACCTTACAAAACGATTTAGATGCGATAGTAAGTTGGTGTAATAAGTGGCAGTTGGATCTTGCTATTAACAAGTGTTTTGTGTTGCATGTTGGTTTTTCAAATCCATTAACCACTTATACCATCAATAATCTAGAATTAGATATAGTATCCTCTTGTAAAGATCTAGGAGTCATTGTGCAATCCAATCTAAAATTCAGCGAACACTGTTCGACCATTGCCAAAAAAGCTTTAGGGATATCACATCTTGTTTTACATAATTTTGCGAATACTGACCCCTTGTTTCTCACAAAACTTTTTTGCACGTATGTCAGACCCATCCTAGAGAGCTCTTGTGAAGTTTGGCATCCCACCCTCAAAAAAGATATAAATACAATCGAACGTGTGCAAGCTTTTTTCACTCGAAAATTACTACAAAATACAACTTTAGATTATGTTGAAAGATGCACCATATTAAACCTTCACAGCCTCGAATCTCGTCGTATATTTAGAGATTGTGTTCTAGTTTTTAAAATTCTGCACAATTTAATTGACATTAAAGTATCTGATTTTTTTCTAATGCGTTCTGATATTGTGACACGTACCTCTCGTGGCCATGTCTGGCAAATTTATGTTCCAAATAAGAACCTGACCCTGACCAAATCCTTTTTTGCTTATAGGATTGTTAATTTTTGGAATTCTTTACCAGCTTCTGTAGTGGACTCAGCCTCCCTGCCTGCTTTCAAAAAGAATTTGCGTAATCATATGTTTGCTGCTCGCGATTCCAGGTAACATCCAAGCCTTTAATTGTTGTTAATTGTTATTGCTTTTCTTTGCCTTAGTAAATTGAATTGAATTGAATT
>JASANF010006473.1:0-24256 GCA_030248245.1 Trissonchulus sp. WLG1_4
AATAATAAGCGATAGCAAGTAATTTTGTAGCATAAAGCAGCCGCTATCTGAACAATCTGACCATCAAGACATTTGTGGTAATTGCTAAATTTTAGATAGTAAAGACCGTGACAAATTTTACTGGCGGACTGTATCCGGAATAAAATTGAAAGGGAGGAGCAATAGGAAGATATAAAGGGAGCTGACCCAAGCAGGCTAGAGGTTATTCTGACCAACTAAAAATCATGTACTGCATATAGGCGGATGGCTGCGGCCCGCCTAGTTCTATGTGTTTTTGTATCGATTTCCTTATTTGCAAATATTAATAATTTATCCAATTATAACGCACGTGCACATATTCTTATTAATTAAATTATATATATCAACTAACTGGACTGGTCATTGACTTATTTGATCCTTACGAATTAGCCACGCTACATAAATGGTGTCAGAAGTGGGATAGAATTAATTTTGACTTTCTGACTGACTTGCTGAGATTTAACTTAAGAAAGAGAAAACTTGACTCCGGTTGTTCTGCGTGCTGTCATCATGGCGCGTTTCGTCTGACTATATTCTGCTGCTACATGGACGAATAGAAGGAGACGGCGCTATTATACGGTTAATTTAGACAAATCTCGTTTGTGATTGCGTCTAGGGTTATGCGGGCAAACTGTGTCTCTGGATGTGTAAGTAGCAAGCTAAGTAGACTAGTGCGTCATTAAGAGTTATTTTTGAAACTACATTAAAAATGAAACTGAATTGCTCAACGGAACTGCTTAACTTTCTGTATGTCAGACTGCTTTATTTTTCTATATGTAAAGGCCTAGGGAGCATGAGTGGGCGCATCAGCGGGCGCACGATCGGGCGCATGAGCGGGCTTTAAAAGATGAGGGTGATGTAACGTAGGGAATGTCAGCATGTGAATCATAATATCATAGATTTGTGTTTCGCATAATTGAATTGTATATGCGTAAGTAATTGTGTTACCTAGGGATGTCATTAAGTAGGCTCGTGCATTCATGTTTTAATGATGAGTGATAGCAAGTAAATTATGTAGCATAAAGCACCCGCTATTTGTACAATCTGACCAGCATGAGCCTAAGACATTTATGGTAATTGATAATTTTTCGATAGTAAAGAGCGTAACCAATTTACTATTGGCGGACTGTCTAGTCCAATAAAACTGAAAGGACAGGCAATAGGAAGATATAAAAGGAGCTGACCCAAGCAGGCTAGAGGTATTCTGACCAACTAAAAATCATGTACTAAATATAGGCGGATGGCTGCGACCCGCTTCGTTCTATGCGTTACTGTATCGATTATATTTCCTTATTTGCAAATATCAATTTATCCAATTATTACTCACGTGTACATATTCTTATTAATTAAATTATATATATCAACTAACTGGCTGGTCATTGACTTATTTGATCCTTACGAATTAGCCACGCTGAATTGCTCAACGGAACTGCTTAATTTTCTGTATGTCAGACTGCTTAATTTCCTATATGTAAACGCCTGTTCACACGAGGGAGCATGAGCGGGCGCACGAGTGGGCGCATGAGCGGGCGCACGATCGGGCGCATGAGCGGGCTTTAAAAGAAGAGGGTGATGTAACGTGAGGAATGTCAGCATGTGAATCATAACATCTTAGATTTGTGTTTCACATGACTGCACTGTATAGTTTCACATGACTGCACTGTATATGCGTAAGTAATTGTGTTACCTAGGGATGTCATGAAGTCGGCTCGTGCTTTCATGTTTTAAATGATGAGTGATAGCAAGTAAATTATGTAGCATGAAGCACCCGCTATCTGTACAATACAAGCTGACCAGCCTGAGCCTAAGACATTTATGGTAATTGCTAATTTTTAGATAGTAAAGACTAACGTTTTACTATTGTCGGACTGTCTGGTCCAATAAATTGAGAGAAGGAGCAATAGCAAGATATAAAAGGAGCTGACCCAAGCAGGCTAGAGCTTATTCTGTCCAACTAGAAGTCATGCACTGATTATAGGCGGATGGCTGCGGCCCGCCTAGTTCTATGCGTTACTGTATCGATTATATTTCCTTATTTGCAAATATTATTAATTTATCCAATTATTACTGACCACTGACGTGTACATATTCTTATTGATTAAATTATATGTAGCAACTACCGGACTGGACATATTATTATGATACTGACGTACCCACGCTACACATTGATGAATGGGTTCGTGTTCATGAAAGACGTGCTTTTCCTGTTGTTGTTTTCCTGTGTTGCGCTAATCATAGTGTTACACGTAACAAGTGTATTATGTACATATGTGTTGGAGCTGAATTGAGCTAGGCCTGAGTATGCGTAATTCAATAATGAGAAAATGTAAGGCTGCCTAATTTCAAGAATACAGTTAAGATTACGTAAAATACACACAGTTCCATCAAACTGAACCTAGTGAAAGTAGTTAAACAGCCAAAAAATATAATTAACGAATTACACAAATTTTCAGAACATAAGAGTAAGTAACCAAGTATGGTTCAGATATGATTTATAATGGCAACCTACTAAGATATCAGTTAAAATAATGAGCAGTAAGTTTAAAAGATAAGCGATAACTTAATACTTAACTTACTTAATACTGGTTATGACTGACCACTGGAGAGCTGAAAATCCTACCACATACGCTAATGCAACATTAAGAATGTAATTTACTGACGTGGATCAGTAAGCAGCTAGTTGGCCATCAAGTTCTAGTCAAGAAAATTTAATTGGTTAAATGCGCGGCAAGCACGTTTCAAAGATCACAAATCATGTCTCTTTCCTTCACTTATTCGATAACTGAGCTATGACTGATCACCACAGCGCCACAAATCCGGTCAAATGCAACATTAAGAATGACTGTAACAACTGTTGCTTATGATTGCACGTTGTTTTGCCTGGAGCAAATAATTGTTTGTCTAGAACTTTGAATTCACGTGTGCGATATCTCTTGTTCTCGGTCTCGCTCACGTGTGCGATTTCCTAGAACAGCTGGCTATTTTGAACAAGCAACTACAAACCAAATGCCTTCATCCGGTGCAAGTATCCCTATGGTGAATGCAGTTCAACAACACTCACGCTAGTAGTAGTTGGCGTCTGTCACTTCGAGATAAGCCCATTCCTCATTCCCCTAACAAACACTGCTTTTGAAAAAGCTTGGCAAAAGGCAGCTAGCATGGTTTACGTGTTAAAATTGTTGTATGTAGATGGTTTTACTTTAAAAGGTGGTATGTATTATATATAATGATTTTTAAAGTTATTTGTAGAATATATATAAACTGACTTAATTAAAATTAGTTTTAATTTTTAAAATATGTCTCTAAAATGTGCTCCCCCTCCCTATCCGAAAGTAAAGTCATTAATTAAACTTTTTATTAAGACAGCCTGTCACTACATGCCGTAACATAAGGAGCTTTCCATGAAAAGGGGGTTAAAAGACTTTTAAAAACTAATTATATTTCATAAAAGCTAAAATTTAATTATTCAGGACGCATTACTAGATTTGCACATAATAACCTTAATTAATACAACCACTTATTCTAGGGTTGAGCGCTATCGCGCCAACCCTGATCCATGTTTCATTATTAGTGTGTACATTTATTTGAGCACTAATATACTATAAAGGGATTTAAGTAAATGCTATTTTGACATTTTCATAAACCACTGAGCCATGTTTTACGATAATGTTTTACTACCAAGGCTGTCTAAAACTTCCAGGTTTTCCAGCTGCCTCTGTATTTTGGAGTGTCCGGTGGAAACAAAATTTACTGGGCCGAAGCAATCGGGGCGATTCGAGGATTAGATTGCCAAAAATCACCTGGCAGGGTGACAATCAGCTATTGTCTGAAGGGTGACGATACACCCATCACTGTCACAGGTACAGTGAAGTTAGAATCAACCACAGCTTTGTTTTTGCCATCACTGGTGCTCGTCGCTGTCTAGTTAGTATCAATTTGCTACGTTACTACATGTCAGGTTTTAATGGCAGTTTTACGCCACAATTTATACAATTATTTTTTACTGAAAATTCACCAACAATTTGTCATATAATGAAATTCTGATCTTTTCGAAACTGATACACCAGAACCCACGTATTATTAAATATTTTTCCAGGAACGGGTGGAAGCAAGAACGCGGCGACGGCGAACGCGTTATCAGGCGTGGAAACAGGGCCGATTTTGCGCAAAATGCGAATTAGCGAGTCTGCCAACAACTGACCCATGGAGCCTCTAGTCTGACCCTGAGTCCATGGAACAGTGGCCCTGAGTTACTACTTTTTGGGACGCTTTTGTTTTTTACTGGGACACTTTCATGTTATGTTTTATCATTATTATCGTGTTCATTTATCAATGAATCAATGTATCGTGTTCATGAAACGCTTTGTTATGAATTAATAATCCCAACAGAATTAATAATCTTAACAGTTTATATTAGTTTTTTACACTTTCCACACGAGTACCATTTATGATCAACTAAAGATAATCGCGTTCAGAAATCATACTCGAACAAATCTGACTTGGCTTTGTTGTTTGTTGTTCCGACTGCTGCCGACCTGTTCCAATAAGCCATGGAAACAAAAGTGCACACATATTTTACAAAATATTTTTCATACTAATTTACAGCACGAAATCTTCATTAAACTTGATTTTACAGAATAAAAGATGTAATTTTTAATGCTTAAAAAATTTTAATTTTTAACTTCTGCTTCAAGAAGTAGCCATTAGTGGTTAGTTTTGAAAATGCAGCCCTGGACCCAACTGAGTGGGCAGTCCTGACGGACGTTCGGCGCTTTATTAGCCAACTGAGGGTAACCTTCGAACTGCGTCCTCCCACGATTACCATCCCTCTTTAGTAGTTAACCAATGCTGCCACCAATTAGGCGGAACTGCACTATATACACTAACACACATGGATACTTTTCAAGAAGACCTTTTTGGAACATAGACAAATATATCGCCTTCCAAATTCCATTTCTGACCTTCAGCTCAGTTCCAGTGGTAGGATGCAAATCTGTTATTAAACTTCCAAATGGTTCGGCTGTCGCCTGACGATATGCATCGACTAAGAATTTCGGTTTTTCAGGAAAAATTTGTTTTGTTCAAAGTGGAAATGATTCCCGCATCTCAAGCATTTTTCAATAATACAAAATAGTGAGTGTTTCTAGTCACAGTTCTAATAGCTTTCCCTTCATAAAATAAGTTTTGCATAAAAAATACCAGAGTACAGACCATTTTCTATGGTGAGATAACCGAGTAAGGGAATCCATCAATAAATTCAATTTCAGGAAATCCAGCTTACGTTTCCGCATACACAGGTTGCCATAAACTATAACACCACCTATTAGATCCAACTTTGTATCAAGAAATTACTTTTGCTTCTTCAATAAATTAACTGCCCAAAAAGATTTTCCAGAGACTGTGGATCCGGATAATACCATAGTAAAAGGTGTAACAAACTTTGTCACAGACATGAAAACACAAATACGATTTCAGAAAAATTATCAGCAATTTATAACTGAAAAAAATCTCTATATTCAAAAAAAATTTCTGGAAGAATTTACAACCAGTGTTTTTTCAAATTCAAACAGCTTTTTGAGTTGCCGACCAGTTGCGAAGCAAAGGCAACCCTTTTGTCTGTTATTATTACTATTATTAATTAATATTACAAGTCTAGTGCGTCTAGTTTAGACTAGTTCGACCATGTCGTATTTATCTTAGTCTCTTAGTTACAAGTCTATTTTATGTTCCATTCTTTGAAAAATGAGCAAAAAGTTTTTACATTTTTGCCTAAATTCAATTGTTTTGGGATTTGATCACCCATGGGGTGATCTGTACAATTAGCCCCTTTTAGGAAAAGTTTTCAGGGGCCATAACTTTTGATAAGGTAGAGGTACAATTATAATTTTAACGCCGTTTGAGAGGAAATTGTTAGAGCTTTCAAATGATGGGTCACATGACCCTGTGACGTGACGCTTAGCGTACGTCAAAATTTAGAAAGTGAAATTTGGATTTATTTTCAGAAAGTTGCGCCATCACGTGATATGTCATTTGAAAGGGCTGAAAACGTTCTTTCCAATGACATGATTTTCATCTTTCTACGATGTTCCTAGCCTAAGCTGTGGCCATTTTTGTGGTTAACCTCCAGAAATAACTAACTACAAATGGCCTGTCGCGGAGGATTCCGCGGAGGAAAAATAACTTCATTTTACGCCCTTTTGAACTCAAAGTCACAGCTTATCAGTGTAGTATGAAGCATTAACACTTCTTCTAGACATTTTGATGAAACATATGCTAAGTATATACCGTGGTTTCAGTAACAACGTTTAAACGTTGCTCGTAGCAACAGACAAATAACTCCGTTTTACGTTGCGCATAACTTTGGAACCAAGCGACTGCACGTGATTCGAAAGTTAAACGTCTTAATACCACACTTGGTTCTAACTGACTCTTCAATGTGGAGTTGACATGTTGATTATCATTATGAATAGGATAGTATAAGTATATTAACAAGTCTAGTGCGTCTAGTTTAGACTAGAGTTCTGCCACTACCAAATTGTCCGGGCCGGGCCCGGGCGAGTAATATTGTAACACGCTACTCTGCTCCAAAATTGTTATTATCAGACTGCCTCTAATTTTATGTCTAATTCAGTCAAATCCGTTTGTGCTTCATTGAATACGCGAAAACTGCATAGTGCTCCGTATCAACCTCAGACATTAGGACAAGTAGAACGCCAAAATCGCGTTCACAAATCCATGTTAACTAATTATTGCTCCTCCGACTAGCTATCTTGGGACAAGTACTTACAATTAATACTGTTTGCTTATCGTTGTGCTGCTCATGAATCAACACATGAGAGTCCTTACTTTTTACTTTTTGGACGTGATCCGTACACACTTGATAGAGCTCTTTTACCAAGCGAATGTCCGTAAGTAGAATACTCTGACTATAAGCGCGACTTGATAAAAAATCTAAAACGCGCTTGGTCAATTACTAAAGTAGCTCTAAGCAGTGCACAACAGCACCAAAAAGCTGTTTATGACAGAAAGTGCTACGTACCAGTCATCGATGTGGGAGACCGGGTATTACTCATTACTTCAGCTACTCCAAAAGGCCTGACTCCGAAACTTAGTATTCACTAGAAAGGTCCTTACCGTATTATACAGATTAATGGCAAAAACGCAGAACTCCAGTCAATTGATAATCCGAGATTACCTTCTGTTACGCGACACGTAGATTATATTAAGCAAACGTACGATTTAGTGCTCATTCTGGAAGGAGACAATGCTACTACGGGTCCTGAGATAATCAGGAGATAATAGTCCGAATATTACGACTAGAATTACTAGATCTAGTGCTCGTCAAAATCAATACCTACGAAAATAAATCGCTCAATATTACATTTACATGTGTGATTGGCTGTACTTATGGTACTCTCCTTCTTTATATACTCAATGGCTTCACAACGCCTGCGGAGTACTGTTAGTCGCATAATGTCAGATGGGGACGTGATTGAAGTTCCGCGGGTGACTACTTCAGCGTTGGCGGACGAAGTAGAATCGAATTCTCCCACACGAGATGAACATCGTGCTTCTCATACTCCATCAGCAGAAATGCCAGTGCTCCCCAAAAACAGAAATCAACCACGACCAATTCCAGCTTACATCAGAGGCTCTTGCCATTATTTGTCGAGTTACAATACTCCCAGATTCGGCATCCGTGGTTCGTAAACTGCTGTTTAAAAATGCCAAGCAGCTAACTGAGTACATTCATTTGTACCAGTTGGACCTGCGCCATGAAGCGAGCCAAGTCGTCGAGCGAGGGACGAGTGGCCTGGCTATGGACCAACTGCTGAACCGAATCAGGGATAGCTACCTCCCTATAAACGGGTCCTGGTTTCTCGCCCGTAGCGACATTTGGGTGTCTGTCAGGATGCACATTGCTTTCAATAATGACGAAGTGCTCAACCTACTCCTTGCACCAAACGTCAAATATGTGATGTTGGGCAGACATCCATTTTGGACCTGTGGGTTGACCGACCCGCCAAACCAGCCGATCAGTCACACGCCAGGAGATGACGTCCATGGGGCAATCCTGAATCGGGCTGGCCGTCTTCTGTGGAGCGGATCACCACCGCCCTACGACGTTGAAAATGCTCTGAGCAGGTGCTCACCGGCCCGCCCAGAACAGTGCTAATGTTGGGTGACTTTCAACTCAAGTACTTGCGTCAAATTGAGGGCGGCCATGTGATCTGCCATCCCAATATGCGGATTGGTACAGTCCGCAGTGGTCTCAGTGAAGTGAATTTGGCGCTTTACTCCGCGATCGCTATCTCGCTCGCTACAAAGGATATGTACCGAGACAGCCGTCGCTATGAAGGGGATTGGAATGACTTGAAATATGCCCTTAGGCATTTTGATGGCCAGGTCTACATAATTGCGCCAGTCGTGCACATCTACCAGATGGCAACAGTACAGCTCGGTCTTTGCGCGAAAGTGCGAAGAGGCGGTATACTTGTTTGTACCTATGACGGACTTTACCGCCATGTCACAGTCTACTCTTGGGCGTTTTTTTTAAAAAAAACCAGCCCTTGCACTACCATCTGTCAGTGAAAGGAGTGAAGGCTTGGTTTTTTGAAATTGGCGCGGTGTTTGGCTTGTTTCGCCAGCCTCAGCCATATTTCACAAGCCGAGCTTACGATCAAGATACTCCACCCGCTGAAGGCCCTCTCAAAGTTGCCAAAACGATGGATGCTTCCAAATGCCGATACATTCCCCTCACGAGTGCTCCTACCGACAACCGCTCCAGTGCTCCTGTCGAATCTGAAGAATTGGTGTGCTCGGTTCCCTGGAGAGTATTCCCCTATCTACTGGTCCAATGCCCAGCTCCCAGCCGTCTAGCAACAACTCTGAATTGTAGTCATCACCGACGGGTCCAAGTCCTCTCGCTGCTGCACGCCCGGCGACCCCCCCCCCCCTTCGCCAACTGCTCAGTGCTCCACCGGTCCTGTTGCCCCCCGAAGCACCCAAGTGTACCCCCCGTTTCCGTGGCCCTCCCTCACGCCGAAGGTGCTCCTGCTGATATGGTCGATGATGTCCCCGTGGCCGAATCTCCCCAGACCACGCCCATGGACACTGCCCCCCAATCCCTCGTTTCGGTATCCAACATCGTGGACAATCGTGTTTATCCTCACAACCCAGGCCCCCAGTTTTCCCTCCAAGGCTGGGTTCCAGTCTACATTGACCCCCATGGCCAGCCCCTCATATTCATCCCCTCTACGTTTGGCTTCCCTGTGAACATTCAGATTCAGGGTCCACGTTGAACTGTTCCCGTTTTGTTCCCCTCTAGTGCTCCTTTTTCCATTGTATAATAGTGACTTTGTGCTGTAGTTGTGCTGTATTTAGCTTATTAGTAATAAACTGTAACTAGTGTTAACCATTTGTAGCTATTTTAACCGAGTATACTTTAAGTCAACTATGACAGTCTGTGTATCAGTATTATCATCTGTATGTCTGCCATTGTCAAGTTAATAACATAAAACCATTTTTACCTTCAATTAAAATGGGGAACAAGGCGGTTCCTACAAGAAGCATATTATATACTTGGCTGAATTGAACAAGTATATATGCGGGTTTCCCTGTTAAATTGGGGGTCCTCAATTATCTATATACTCGTTTTCTTGTGCTTTATACACGTTAATCGTATTTCTAAACTGTATTTTTGACTGTTAACAATTCGAAAAACTTTCTTACACCCATACGTCCGTAAACTGTTTAAGATTTTCTTTAGTGTCGATCCTACAATTTTTTATAATCTTACGTGTAAATCATAACACACATATTGCATTTATTTGTATTTGTGATTAAGTGTGTATTTACTTGAATGTGTATGAATTGACAATTTATAGGTCTCACACTCTTCCACTTGACCGTCCTCACAGACTAAGATAAATCACAAAAAGTAAATTTTCTGCTACTTCTGCTTTCTCATGCCAAGAAAGTAAGTTCTAGATGTTAGTGTCTTTTACGTGTCAAAAGTCTCTATATAAGGCTCTGCGTTTAGGTTTAAGTAATAATAAGTAAGTTCTACGTATATGTTAAGTTTTTCTCGTACTGTGCTAGATAAAGTTTTCTAGTGCCTGTGCGCAAAAAAAACTGCCCCACTACAAAGATTCTTAGCTAAATTTCGTTTCACATCTACTCATCTGCTGTCCTAATTTCATTAATCATTTTCAACTGAAACTTTCATTATCCACAGAGGACCTTTAATGAGGCGACGGCCGCCACTAACAGTTAAACTATTTAAACTTCTAAAACTGCTTGAACTACTTAAACTTGGAATAGTATCGATAAACTAAAGTCTGACCAAAAAAGGTTGAGTCACTTAATGTTTTGCTTGTTGCATAAAAATGGTAAGAGATAGCCCCAACAAAAAACAAATTTTTTTGAAAATTCACTCTATTTTGCAGTGAGTTAAAATTGAGGTAGTTGAACTATTATTGACTGAAAATTGCTGATTAAGTGCAGATCAACATTTTAAAAATATGTTGTAATAAAGTTTTAAGCGTTATTTGTGATCAGTTTTGTGTAATCAGGCACTAAAGACAGTTGGTGCAACTTTTTCGGAAATGACCAATGGTCAGTCACCAGTGAAACAAGTGAACCGTTTTTGAAATTAAGCAGTAGTAGCAATTCTTGCAGCTTCAGATATGTTAAATTACAAGATTCATATCTGCAACCTGTGAAAAAAATCTCGATTTGCCCCCCTAGTGGTCAAGTGGTCAGTTTACCGGGTTTATTAAATTCAACTACAATACAATACAGTAAAATAAGGAGTCGGAACAAATAGTCCGCGTTATTTTCCACACTATGACAGGAAAATTGGACCGTGAAAGTATTCGAGAATTGTTTTAGTAACAAAAAAGCACTTTTTCTTCGACAGTTAATAAGTGGACACTGACTGGACATTGAGTGGACATCAATAGCTCATTCGAAAGTTTGTCTGCTGGACATAAACCTACAATATATTATGAATGATGCTTGTGAATTTGGTAGGCGTACAGTAACTTTTTCGTCAGAGTGACCAGTAGTGACCAGTGATGGTCACTATGAAATTCTACTCGTCCCAAGGGTCAAGAATATATATACTTTGTTGGGGCTATCTCTTACCATTTTTATGCAACAAGCAAAACATTAAGTGACTCAACCTTTTTTGGTCAGACTTTAGTTGACACATTCTGAGAGCTTATGCTTAGCTCACGCTTGATTCGGTTACAACCCAAAGTGATTCCTGGCACGTCCCTAAGAACTAAAGAAACAGTGAGTGCTGAGACCGCGACAAAGAAAGACTCTATCGTGATTTTCGAGTAAGTTTTGAATGCTTTATTATATAAAAGAAATGCACAAACAAAAAACGTTTGGGATTCCCCTGAGTTCAGTCGCTTCGGCCAAGGCCAAAATGCTTCGAGGAGAGCCCCAGTCACAAGATAGCCCAAGCTCACACGCATGCAACAATCATCCAAGCCTAACCATAAACATACCAAGCTCTTCTGCTGAGTGAGAAGTGGTCAAATTGTGAAGCCTGAGTGTCAATATTCCAGAGGAAATATTAAACGCGGCCATTATCTGTGGATAAAGTCATTTTTTAGATCAACGAAACTTATACCCAATGCAGACAAATTTACTGTTCATTTGCCTGAAAGCCTATCAAACAGCAAAAATTGGCGAATTACAGATTTTACCGATTTAAAAAATGTTAGATTCTCATCGAGATTCGAACTCGAATAACTGGATTAGGAGTCCAGAGTGCTAACCGCTGCACTAATGAGAACCTGTTTGAAAGACTTTTAACCTAACTAATGTACACAACTTCTTTGTGTGCGACAGAGCTGCAGCTTCATATGCATAATCTAAGATTGGATTAGTGAAAATTTAATTAACGCAATTTGATATACAACATTCAAGATAACATCAAATAGAGTCGTTTTGCTGATACAGTTGCTCTGCTGATTAGCTCTATGACAAATTTTGGTTGTTTTAGGCTATAAATGCCGCGATTATCAGCGACCGGTTGGCTCAGTTGGTTGAGCTATGGATTCAGAATCCGAATGTTAGTGGTTCGATCCCACTCCGGCGCTTTCCGTTTTGCAGTTTGATGCGAGAATTGTGTCATGGCTGAAAAGCCAACTCGTAAGTTAGGTAGAGAGAAGATAAATAGAGGTACCTGCCTTTCTAGTGTTAATTAACACTACAAAATTGACCTACCCGAAGTAACATAGGAGAAGGAGAATCTGAATATAGTATATACGCGGCCCCTGTGTTGTTTCCGAGCATCTCTGTAGTCGAGAGGATGGTAAAAAAACCTTTAATTAAAATATTTCTTTCTATATTTTCATTTTTAATCTCACATTTTTCTCAAATTTCGAATCTCAAGTTTTCAACAGTTTTCAACTAAATTCTATTTTATCAATTACCTGTATACGTAAATGCCACTGTCGTTACGAATTATTGTACAGATCTCATTACTATCACTTCCTTGCCAGTTTCATGTGCCTTTTATGGTTTACAAGCCATAATGATCTGCCTCGATTACGTGTAATTTGTGCTGTATATAGTCCGCCTTTGCATTGTATTCTTGCATTCGTTACTCCTACTGTATGTTATTTTGTTGTTGGATCCGGGGACGTCTGCATAAAAAAGCCTTCGCGTGTAACAAGTACTCTACCCCCCCCCCCTTGTCGAGTAACCTACAGTAAGTTAAAACCTAATTTTGCCGCTAATCGGCTCCCTTTTACAATTGTTCTGGCTAGGTGCTCCTGGGCTATATATCCTGTCTTTTGTGTTGTGCTTATGTTTTGAAAGTGTTGAATAGCCTACTCATATTATTTTTCTTATTGTGTTTTGCGACGGGCTAGCAAAGTTAGTTGTGGGAGAAACTTGACCAGGTGCGGTGGGTTTTGGTTGCTGCAGAAAAATTTGAAGAGTTGACTAAGTTTTCTTATTGCTTGCTTGTGGCCGTCTTGTTCTGTGTTGTGCTCTTGCTGTTGAATTGAATTTGGACGTGTGTGCTCCTGATTTCATTAAACGGGAATTAAATCTGTCTTTTTGGGTCAGTCTTGTGTGGTTATAGGGACAAGTTAGAATAAGACTGAAACCGCGAGGTACCATGTTATACAAACAGTATAGTCAGGGGGGGTAAAAAAACACGGAGTAAGAGGGGTAAAAAAAAACACGGCTCATTTACTCAGCGAACACAAGGGTTACAGAGCTGTAACATACTGCAATAGAAATAGTACGTCATATGCTGTAATTCTATTGCATTAGTCATTACTGAAGTTCAGAATGTATGGCAGACCCACAAGCTCAAAGTTGACAGCCAAAAAATGGTCAAAAACGTAAGGGTTTTAATAAGTTGCTAAGGTTGTAGCATGAAGCTCTTTTGACACTGACGCTTCATGTTATGCATAGTTGCATTATTTTATGTGGTCTTTCTTTTGGCATACCTTGCTTTCCGCTACCTTTCTAATAATAATAATGTATTTTGGGTGTTGTTTTACCCCCATAATTTCAACCCAAAACGGATAAAAAACGCACTTCAAATTGGTTTTACTTATCACAAGCAGGTACTGAGAAGATGGGTAGCAGGCCCAAACTTGCTGTATGAAGTACTTCTGTGACCTCATAATTCCACATAAAAAATTGGCCCTTGGACTGATTGTATTGTGTTGATATGGCCCCTGATGACGGGTCCCTATGTTTAACACGTATGTTAGGTCATTTTTTAAGACGCATAAATCACACTCATTTTGTGTCAGAAATGTTTTTTAGTGATGTAGAATGATTTTTCTGCGCCATATTTTGTATCAGGCCCATTGACAGTGCTAAAATATGGAATTACACCGTGCAGGTGCAGTAGAATCAGGTCGGATATAACTTGATGCCCGTTGTGATTTTGAAAGTTTAGAGCAGTTTAAAAAGCTTAAAAGTTATAAAAAACAGGATTTAAACTAGAAAAACATTAGAAAAGCGAAGTGCTCGCAAAAAATGACCCGTGTTTTTTTCCGCCGCAGCCGTGTTTTTTTTGCCCACATGCGGGGTAAAAAAAACACGGTTAGAAACCGGTTTGGCACAATATGCGCATGTGGTATATTCGGTTTTACTACACCAATCGATAGCTCTTGCCACAAGCTACATGCTGATGTAGGCACCATTGCTCAACATCAAACCTATCTGATGTTATGAGCTTAGTTCCCTATGCGTGTTTTTATTCCCCCCCCTGACTATACCACATGAGGCTAATGCAGTATTATTATCAGTCAGCTTAGTAACGACATCATAGCATACGGCTACTAGAACTACTAATATGAGAACAACTGGGCCTAATCTGCGCGCACATTTGACTATAGCCATATTGAAAAATAAATTTGCAAACGGCGACTTTAATACATGTTTTGGGAAGAAATCGTACGTACTTATGGTTCAAAAAAGTAGTTTACCTTTCATAAAACATCCAAAGGGTCGTGGAGGGTAGAGTTGGCAGTAGGAATATTTGAAATTTACTCTTGAAAAAATTATACAATTAAGAAGAAAAGTCATAAAACTGATTAATCAACCTATGTTTGACCACTGTTTACAAGTTTACTTTTACACAATCGTTAACACTGCGAGAATAATTTGCCGCTTTTTAAAATCAAAATTCGAAATAAAATTGAAGGTTAACTGAACCGGTGCTACAACAAAAATTACAGCTAAAGCAAAAAATTGTAGCAATGTGAAGCCCCAAACCCCCCCCTTCGCCAACGTTAGTATAGTTCATCAAACATGTTGAAAAACTATAAAAATCACCTATGCGAAATAAAACTAATGCCTTGATTGGTCACGATGCAAGTATAAATCTAAAATGGGCATTGTCTGGACAGCATGGCCGTCTGGACAAAACAAGGTTGGCTATAGTAGTATAGTACTATAGTAGTTTTACGTAACATTTTTTATTCATTAAATTAATTAGTTTAAATACCACGTGAAAATCTAAAAATATTGTAGTTAAAAATATTTAATCAGCATAAGTTAAATATCTAATTAATGCTGTATGTGTATTCATGCATATTAAGTACAAGACATCTTTACACATATGCGTAACTACACATAACACACACAACACTAACTTTATCACACGCTCAACACTATAAAAGCACGTAAAATGTTCGCCAAAGACGTACCTATTCATCACATAATTATGCAAGTATGCAAGCATAGACGTCCTTTTTGTATCTGGTGATGAAATTGTAGTTACAAGCAAACTGTTTTCCAACCTTACGGAATACGGTCTACAAACATTTTGTGTGAACCATTCTTAAGTGACCAAGAAAAGTTTGTTAAGAAACTTTCTGCTGAAACGTTTTTTTACAATCTGATAAAGTATAAACCGAAATAAATGATCATGCTGCTTACCTATCCGCCCTTACAAGAGCAGGGCCTGGTTTGTCCAATGCAGCACTGTGTATTTCTTTAATGCGATGCGTGTATCTGGGACCAGTGCGACTTCCAAGCGCTTGCATGGCAGCTTTATACGTTTTAGTACCAACACCAGGCTTAGTCAGATCCACAATATCAGTTTCTGTTGGTGGATTTAGATTTTTCAATACATTCCTTTGCTGTTTTCTGCGATCGCGAAGACTTTTAATCGACTTCGGCCTGACTTGAGCAAGGCTAGACAATGGCAAATCTTCCTCATCTACAGCAGACACCGACGGGCCAATGCTAACGTGATTGCTGCTGGTCAGCGAAATCGCAGATTCGGACTCAGATAAATCATCTTCTTGGTCAGAAAAGTCTGCCGCAGCTTGACGACGAAAACCAGCTGAAAATATAAACAAAGAAACAAGCTTAAACAAAATAATAGCACCACAGCACAAAGATGTGCACATAACAGTTAGCAATAAGCAAGATTAAGAATATTAACAAAACGCAAATTTACCGAATGTTGGGCATCCAAAAAATCTCGCAATATGATTTTTTTTAGAATGTAGATTTCTGCATAAAATCGCAACCCATAATTTTATGCACATGTTACTGTTTTTCAAGCTAATTTTTGCTAACCAAGGGCCTATTCCTTTACCTGATTAAAGGGTTAATTATAATCGGACTAAACGGTTTAAAAATTATGCTGAAAAATGCCATTTCAAAACTTCCGGATTAAACAGACTTAACGTTTAGCTTGCTGCTTTTTAATCGGACTAAACGGACTTAACTATGCACGCTAATGTTAAGCGTGTATGTTAAATCCGTTTAGTTCAGTGGTAGTTTTTGAACGGGGTCAGACTAAAATTGAGCCGCTGACTTATTTTAACTCGTTTAGTCCGTTTAACCTGATTTGCCATATGCCATTCCAAAACCTCGGACTAAAATAAGTGCAGTCCGTTTAATCCGGTAAAGGAATTGGCCCCAAGATATCAGCTAGACAGGAAAACATGAATGACTTTAACTTTAGAAATTCTATGGCTGTCATGGTGTCTTGAAGTACTTCAGTTCGCACTCTCATACCCGTTTCCATTTCCTTCAGAATATCCGATCTGGTGCGCTGATAGATGCGCATCCAATCCTTGCGGTCCCGCAATTTTGGCATCACTGCGTCCAAGTAATGTACAACGTCTCGTCCCTGTAAACAAATGTCCCATAGATATTTTTGATGGCTCCTGAACACTTTGATTTTGCAAACGAATCGTTTAAAAACGATTTAAAAAATTAAACGTTCTAAAAGTTTAACAACAAGAATACTAACATAAACTAGCTTATATAAGTCTAGCTTAAATAAATAATAATAAGGATATCTACTAAGGTTCCCATTCCGGTTTAAGGTTTATGGTTTAACGGTCAATTCACACTGCAGCTTTAAGGTTTAACGAACAGTCGACAAAAAAATTTTATTACGGTGATGATGATGATTGTAGCCTTCTTGTAGATTGAAACATCTGTCTGAAGGCTACAATCATCATCATCACCGTAATAAAATTTGTTTGTCGACTGTTCGTTAAACCTTAAACCTGCAATGTGAAATTCATTCAGTGTAAAAAACCCGAGACTTACTTGTTCACCTTCATCTTCGCCACGAAGATATAGGTGGCCCTCGGTACTAGAGACTAGATTGGTCTCGCTTTCGTAGGCAAACCGAGACTCGCCATAGGGTGGTCTCGGTATTTCAGATGAGACTTGAAGTTTTCAAAATTTAAATATTTTTTTAAAAGTTTAAGTTCCAAATAGAATTTCAAGCATGAAAAGGTAGAAAAGTGACTAATACAGAAAGAAAATGTCAGTTAAATTTTGGCTAACTTCAAATTTAAAGTTTGTATTTTACACTGCGTATACATCCGGTCGTTCCAATGATAAGTTTCTCGCAACCTAAAGGTCACTTTTTTCATACTTAATCACTAATTTTCTACGTTTCAGAATACGAGAAGTGTCGAAAATTTGTCGTTTCAGAAGTGTCGAAAATTGAAATTTTAAAATAGGTCTCCAAGGGCTGGTCTCGGTCTCGTAGGTCTCGTTTGAGTGGTCTCGGTTGCCTGGTCTCGGTCTCGGTTGCAAACCCGAGACTTGCCAACCCTGGTCTGATGGTAGAGTTCTGCACGAGCCCGGCCTGCAATCCGCCTGCCCGTCTCGTAAAAGCAATAAAGTCTCAGGGGTTGCAGGGGCGGTAGCCCCCAGTACAAAAATTGGAGAAATTTTTGATTCCTTAGGCCACATTTTGGTCAATTGGAGACGTATCGGAAAAATTTTCCGGCTAAGCTTGATTTACTGCCGCTTGATGGGCACATAAAGGCTGCGTAAATTCTGCGTATTTTTATTTTTGACTGCGTAGATTTAAAGTTCACTGCGTAAATACGCAGTATTTTACGCAAAAAAACCATGCTACAAATTGGAGACGTATCGGAAATACATCGGTAGCTTAAAAAGTTTAGGCCAGCTGGCCTCAATCGCTAAAAAAATTTAGGCGAATCCGGAAAAATATAAGCCATGGCCTTAGCTATGGCCTACAGAAACCCAGGCTGCAGGGGTCTGGGGGCGGGAGCCATCATAAACAATGGAGAATTTAGCCCCAAAAGCTTTAGCCATTTAGCCCTCGACAGTTTTGTCCAAGTTGTGTTCGGCAGAAGACACTGTGTCCAGCAAGAAAAAATTGTGTCTGGACAACTTCTGGACACGAAAAAACCTTGAAGAAAATGTATAATGGATTAGTCGCCGGAAATTTTTTGAAAATACAAGCATTTTCGGTGCACTGTAGACGAAATTTTATGGTTGTACACGTCTCTGCCGGCTGTTCTACGTTTGTTCTTTTTTATTTTTTGCTGTACTATTTTAGAAAATCGTGTTCTAAAGAACATAATTTGGAACAAAAAAACTCCGGTGTGAATTGACCGTTAAACCATAAACCTTAAGGTCGTTTTATTACGGTCGCTTGCATTGATGTTTATGCCAAGTCTGCATGTTGGCTAAGCGCAGAAACTCCTGCCTACAGATTCGTTGCAGGTTGGTTGAATCCATTAACCTTAAACTGAAAAGTTGAAAATTTTGCAAACCTTAAAACAAACAGATTTTCCTATTCGTGCCATTGTATCAATGTCTGAATCAATCAGACGATGGAATGAATGCGAGATCGAAATAGATCGAATAAGTTGTTTCTGACAAGCTCGAGCACAATATTCCTTAGACCAAGAGTACATAATAGGGAAGAGTTATCTTCTCTCTTACCTATTCTAACTAACCGGCCGGAACGATGCTCCAGCCGAAATAGCGGTTTTATGCCTTGATTTCAGGGGGGGGGGTAACCCCCCTCGTTTCAGCAGACCAGCAGCATGAACTCTCTGTGGTGAACTGGTGGTGTGCTGAAATGAGGGAGCTAAATCAAGAAACCACCAATTTTGTGCTGGTAGCGTGCCCGAGGAGCGATACCCCCCCCCTCTTGAACTCACGACACATGACTTATTTGAGGGAGGGGTGGTCCCACCCTAGAATCACGTCATGTTTTGATTCGAGGGGGGTACCCCCCTGAAATCAAGGCGTAAATCACGGCTATTTCGGACGGAGCATCGTTTCGGCCGATTAGCTAGAACAGGGAAGACTGTCATACTCTTTCCTATTATGTACTCTTGTTTAGCAAGATGTAGCTTCTCGAATGACCAACTTCTGAAATTAGTTGAGGAGCACTGTAATCTCACTCTAAAGTCCAAACTGTAGGCTAGTTTCTGACTAGCTTTTGTGCGATCGATTCAATAAAATATTTGTCAGCGTCAGTTGCAACTAAGCATTGCTGACAACAAATAATTATTATTTCTCCTGATGCGACAATTTTTGTGAAAGTGAAACATACTGAATATTATGAATAACGCTAAAATAACCACCAAATTGGAATTCAAGAAATCAATACCTTTTTATCAGACAACAAAACATTAGCATGGTATTGTCTGAGCAATTGAATGATATGCAAATGACCATTGCAGGCAGCGTCTAATATTGGCGTGAGATATTCCCCTGGTTTCCCAGCTCGCACGTCAACATCAGCGCCTCGCTTCAACAGTTCGCCAGTCATCAATTCGTTGCCAATATTCACCGCCTCGTGCAATGGCGTGTAGCCACTGTTGTCACTCACATTCACAGGGTGACCCTGAAAAATGCAAAATGAATCAGATCCCATACTAAACTGGCAGGCCAAAAAAGATGAAAAAAGTACAGGCAAATTCACTGCTCCTTGGCAAATGGATGGACCATGGACGTGTTTTTCGCTGAGGAGTTTGGCGGTGCCTGTCTTATATTTTTAGCCCTAAAGTTCCAACATATTATGACTTATAGCCATTTCACATGAAATCGCATGAGAGGGTCATTGCATGGCGTATGCTATGGTCCAATGCAAGGAAATTAGAATTAACAGAATTCTGCAGTTATCATTGCTACACTGCCTGCTGTGCATTCATTTCGTACAATGCAGCAGGCAGTGTGAACATTATAATCATAAAATGCGCCCGCTCATGCGTCCTCTGGGGACGGTTGCTAAAGTTTACAAGTCTTACAATTATATTATTGTAACTATTGTAAGTGCAAAATCAGGTGATTCGTTACGAATTCAACATACAAAATTCATTACGAATCACCTGATTTTGCACTTACAATTGTTGCAATTGTAAGACTTGTAAAGTTGAGCAACCGGCCCCTGGCGTGCGCCATGTCGCGAAATGCGCCCTCGTGTGAACTGGCCTTTAGAGAACTACTGAACCAAATAGCCTCCATGAAGCCCACCTTTCGAAGCAGTTGGAAGAACTTTTCCGGCTTCTCGTCAATGATTGCACGATGCAACTCTGACTCGCCGCGTTCATTGCACTTAATACGATACCCAGCCAATACCGCTTCATTACGACGACGAGCGCTTACACGTTCCTCATTATCAGAATCTGCAAAAAAAAACAGGTTATCATTTAGCGCAAAGAAAATATGACTTTCAAAGTTTTCAACAAATGGGTGGATTTTAAAAACATTCCACGATCTTCACTGCAATTAATGCCCTTCATGATTCGCACAAATGTCGTAAATAATTTTCACGAAAAATTATCACCATTAAAACTCCTGGTAATAGGTCTTAATTCGTTTTTAAATAACAGCCATATCATATTGTATTTAGCCTTTTCCCCTTAATCAAAAGAATGCGTGAAAAAATAACGGGAAATGAATAGCTCCCTCTTCAATTATCAATTCTCCAAGTTGAACACACCAGAGTTTGCACCAGACAAATCAGCCAACACGTCGGAATCCAATGAAACATCCAATTTGTCTGCGGCTTCCTGCTCAGATTCGCTGTCACTCTCATCAGCCTGATCCATCTTTTCATTCCCAGCCCAGTACTGCTCTACTTCAATAACTATACGACCAGCAGAATTGGCACATTCTTGCCAGGCCTTGTAGACTTTTCGTTCCAGTTTCGGCTGTGCTAATTTCTGGCTCAAGCGAGTGGCTTGCGAAAAGTAGTCATCAATTTCGGCTTCCGATCTGCCACAGTCGGCAGCATTAATGGCCAAATTTATCAGGCTGGTCACAGCAGAGGCTGAACAGGGTTGCTGGCACTCCTTCTCCAGTAAACAATACTGAAACGCCTTTTCATAGTCCTTGATATCACGACACGTCGCCGCCAAGGACACATAAGCTGGACTCAAATCTGCCCCAATCTTCTGACCCACTTGCAGCTAGAAGAAATTAAAAATCATGCATTCTCCGAAATAACTAGTAGGTTCTGCTTCGACTAATTTCACTGTCGTCGTCACTAAATCACGATAACATAATAGCTCTAGAAAACAAGTATAATTGTGCTAGCTCAACAGCCAGCCAGTCTGAACGCAATTTTCAACACAGACAGATCATCAAAAGACCACGGGAACAGCCAGTTTACTCAAATTTTGCTCAATATATTATTATTACATTACTGATTCGAATAAGCATACCATTTTTTCATAATATTCAATAGCCGCATTATGACAGGCGATCAGTGAAGAGCTGAGCAAATCACCAATCCGTTCATAAACAGACATCAAATCTGGTCCAGTGGACGACGACACCAGTGACTCCAATTCGCACAGCTTGACCACTACAATCAATAAAATTTATGAAAAATAAAGATTATTAAGCGAAGTATCCTAAGGTTATCTATTCAACAGATACAAGAAAAAAACCCAAAATCACAATAGTCAAGAAAAAAGACAAAAAAGAAACGGGGAAAAATAAGTAAAAAAAATGGAATAGCAGCATACCAACGGAAAAAAACTGATGCACAAAGAGGCATAATAGAGAAATATATAGTAATAACTATAAACATACGAGTTATGATACCATCTTTGAGTTCTTCCCTTACTCAACCATCCTACCCCCTCACCACTTACGCATAGCTGTAGAGGCGTACGAGCCTTTCGGAAACTCCGAGAAAACTGTAAAACTATGGCAAGGATGAAAGAAGAACAAAGGTACAAAATTTGAAACATATAAACAAGCATTATGGCAAAAACTTAAAAATGGATCATGGAAACTAGGGAAACGAGGTAGGAAATCAGCGACTAACTCTGGCCTAATTCCAGCATATTTTAAGGGGGGGGGGGGGGGCGCGCAGCCCACCTGGGGGGGGGGGGGCGACGGAAAAAGGGGGCGCCGACCACGAGGGCGGGCGGATCCGCCAAAAAACGGGGCGCACAACTACGATAGAAAATTATACGTTAAATGTTACGTTTTTATACGTCATTACAGCTACACCTACACCGATACTAAATTTAGCAAAAAACACCCAAAAACCCGACCAAAGCGTCATTGCTACAGCTAAAAAGTCGTTAAAACTTCCTTTCTGCAAAGAACTTGTGCTATGCGGGGGGGCACACCATCCGAAATGGGAGAGGGGGCGCGACCAAAATGGGGGGGCTCTGCGCAAAATGGGGGGATCCCCCACTAAAAATATGCCAGTGATGTCGTTATCGTTAAACTTTGTGTGCGACTGGCCATTAGCCAATTGCCAAGGTTAATATATAATGTGCAAGGAATCTATTAATTTATCTGTAAACTGTGGTTACAAAAATTTATGATAACAATAGAATGTCCATGTTATTCCATGTTGAAGATAAATTACAGTCACTAAATTGGCTGTATTTTGTCATATTAATAATATCGAAACACGCTCTATTCTTCACGAAGCATAGACATAGAGCCAGCGCCCAGCTCATCTGCAAAACTTTTTGAAGGAACTAATTTTATTATTAGAGCAAAGATTATGATTCTACTACACATTGCCAATATAAATTAGACTCAAGTAATATCAAAATTCCGGAAAAACACCAAGCTCATGACCATACAACATACACGTGGTCATCGTACATTAGCAAAGAAAATTATTGAGTCTTTTTCCATATCTCCAGGACTGCACAAAAGTGGCAGTATTACAGTTTGTATTAACGGGAACAACTTTTGTTACGGCAACTAAATTGTTTATTGACTTAAGGTAAGCATAAAAGTAATCTTACAGTAGCATATAACTGATAAGTGTCCATCTGAGCGGGCTTCCAATCCTTGGCGCATGGTAAGGCTAATTTGCAGTGTCTGAGGGCTTCGTCCCAATCAAAGGCTTCTTTTCTCCACTGAGCCATGTCATAGTGTGAACGGTGCAGTTGTTGCAAACTGTCCGTGTCCTTTGGCAAAAGGCTAAACAATCACACGTGCTATTCATACTTACAACCGCATTCCGTTTGACTAACGCTTATTTCAACAGAAGACGGTTCACTATGTTCAACGTTTTTTAACAAAACAAGACTGCCAATTTAGCTCAAATTTCAACAGTACACTCAGCAAGCAATTAAGTGGTTCAAAAAAAAATGTCATAAATATATCAAAAAGAATTATAGATATATACATAATATGCTAACTGTCTATTCTAATAATAATTAAACGGTTTTACCTTCAATTTCATTTGATAAAAATCCGTGCAACTATGACGTGAAACGCTCAACAACATACATACATACATACGTATATCACCGTACGTGTAGCACAATTGTCTGTGAATCTAACCCAATGTTATGTTACTTAAATAAGTAAGCAAACAAAAAATAACCCAAACCGTTTAGTAATCAGATTAGACCTTTTATTAGGTAGCATAAAGTCAGAAATTGAAACTGTATAAACGTTCTCAACAAATCCTAGCAAGAGGGACTTTTATAAAAACTAATAGTCAATCAAAATAGAAAAACGTGCTGTAAAAAGAAACCAACGATGCAACATTAATCGACTGAGTAAGTCGCTCGTACGGTGGCAGCCCTTTCCCCCGGTCTGACAGGTAATGTCGGCACCATGAGGCAAAACCCTGTGCAGGATCCACGATAGACTGTATTTTTGTCCACATCAGTGTCGAGTGTATCAATCAAAAAGACGCCGCCTTTTGCAAAGTAAAGTTGGTTCTTATTGAAATAGACGTCGCGATCGGCAGCGGATGTAGCTGCATCTGCTGCGTAGTCTAGATAGAATCTTCCCACGGTGTGGTGCATGGCTTGAATTTCATTAACATCGCCGGATTTTCTTAGCATAATCTTGATAACGCTCACAGGCTTTCAGGCTTCCGCAAACGAATCTAAACAATAAACATCATTCGCTGGGATATAAAGGGCAGCGGTTTAGGAGCCCAAACCGCAAAGTTCCTTAGCCCATCCTGCCCAAATCTCTCCTAATACTTAATTTCCTAACTTAAGGG
>JASANF010006475.1:0-54290 GCA_030248245.1 Trissonchulus sp. WLG1_4
TGTAGAAAATAACGAAATTGCGGAAGCAACGGACGACTTATACGTTGACGAATCCAAACGTGGGTACTGTTGACGATTTGATTAAGGAAACAATTTCTGAGTTTTAAACAAGTTGCGTAATTACCTAGCAAAAATCATAATGCGTTTTTAAATGAAATAATGAAACTGTTTTGAAATCAAAAAATACTTTGTGATTATTCGAACGTGGTTGTAGTATCACGGATTACATACAAACAATTTTATACATTGTTTCATATTAGCATAGTATGTCCGTTTTTTGGATTTTATGCTGGTAATTGTCTGTTTTTGTCTTTTGGTAATAAATCAATCAATCAATCAATCATAACATGAATCAACGTTTCAGCAAATTAGGTCCATGACAACTAAGCCAAAGCGGTCTCACTGCATTCAAATATGCATGATTTTTAGATCTATCTTACGAGCAGCCGTTACTGGGATAGTTCAAAGGCAAGCAAGTTCAGGCGAGGACAACGAGAAATTGAAAACACTCTTGACATAATTGTAGAAATTAACGAAATTGCGGAAGCAACGGACGACTTATACGTTGACGAATCCAAACGTGGGTACTGTTGACGATTTGATTATGGAAACAATTTCTGACGTTTTAAACAAGTTGCGTAATTAACTAGCAAAAATCATATTGCGTTTTGAAATGAAACAATGAAACTGTTTTGAATTCAAAAAGTACTTTGTGATCATTCGAACGTGGCTGTAGTATCACCGATTATTACAAACAATTTTATACATTGTTTCGTATTAGCATAGTATGTCCATTTTTTGGATTTCATGCTGGTAATTGTCTGTTTTTTGTCTTTTGGTTATAAATCAATCAATCAATCATAACATGAAAATTTTTGGGAAAATACTTTTTCCTTTGTTTTTTATTGTGTGAATTCAAATATAAAAACAAAATAAGATGATATACGTAAAGCAAACAGAATTCACACAGTTTTTTTAAACAAAATGTTATGAACAAGATTTCAGACTCAATAATAGGTTCCCTTGGTAAACAAGGAAAGCAAGTGCTTATATGCCCTCACAACAGTCACAGGGTATCTATTGGAGTCGCACATGCATATATAAACTTTCAAACCCTTGTGAAACACAATTGGACTCATGAATATCAGTTGCTGCAGACATTTGGAAACCAAATTTAGGTGTTTATTGTGAAAATTAGTGTCACAGTAATAATTTTCAAGCATATGCTACCATGTAAAGTGAAAATAAATTAATATTATTAAAAAATATGTTTTATTTAATTATATAATAATTGGACTAAAAAAAGTATGTTCATGATTTGATTTTTGCTTGGACTTGTTGTCATTAGTCAGAAACGCAAAAACGCATGAGTTATTGTTGCTACCATTTTTGACACACAAAGGATTAATCGATATAGCCAATTTTTAGGTACACTTTAAGGGTCATAAAGACATTTAATTATTTGTAATAACTTTTCCGGTACAAATGATACAAACAGTATTATTGAATAAAATAGTGAGATTTTTGTGTTTTTATTGCACGAGCTAAGTTATCTGACAAAACTTAATTTAATTACTGTATCAGATACATACATTCACCAATAAAACTAACCATATGGTATTATACCTGGGTCTATGGTACGCATATACATTGGCAATTTAGCGCATAAAACCAGTTTATTACTGTCCAGATAGGACTTTTAATTCAGAAGTAGTCACCAGCCAGTACATGCAAAATTTCAGTTTTTGACATTTTTGACCCCCGGAGGATTATTCGATTTTGCTAATTTTTTGATATGTTTTAGAGCTTATAAAAACGTCTTAGATTCCGTTTTAACATTTACGGAAGTGGGGGTTCCGGGTATAGTTTGGGGGCAAAATGTGTTTTAGCGAAAAAAGCATTTTTTGAAATAATGGCCAAAATCTTTGCATTTTTTGCAGTCTACAGCAAAAATAACTTCAGATTTGAATTTTTCAGCTTATTTTACACCTAGGACAATCTTTTCATTATCCAAACCTGCTTGGATAAATTTTTATAAAGAATTAAAAAAGTTAACTCAGACATCGATTTTTCACTCGAAATGTCAATTTTTGAAAGGTCGTATTTCCCGCCAGGATCAGTTTCGGGAGCTAAAACTTTGCATAGCTTAATAAGTTATGTGATACAATGTTTGGACAAAATTTGAGCCCGATCGGAGAAAGTCGATTTTTTCGACTGCGAAAGCTGTCTCGAAAAAGCTCGATTCTGAGTGAGAACGTGTCTTAATGGGAATTCCTCCATACCGCGCCCCTGAGAACGCCCTTGCGATAGACCATAACGGCACATTAAGCGATTAATAGGTGCACAGTGCAGTATTGCATCGATATACACATGTATATGTTTTTGTGAAAGATAAAAGCAAGGAGTACTAAGCCATGGAGTTGCAGGGGTCTGGGGGCGGCGCCCCCCCCCCCCAAAAAAAAAAAGTTGAAGAAATTTTTGATTTTTCGACCAAATTTTGTCAATTGGAGACCTATCGGAAATTTTTTCCAGTCTGACCATAAGAACGAAAGGGGCACCCTTTTGGAGCGGAGAGCAGAATTTCAGCAAAATTTTATTTTTGGTAAGAAAATATGAAAATTCTGAGCATTTGTCCCGTATTTTGCCCAAAAAACCCTGTTCTGGGGCAATTTTTGAGTTTTCGGGCAACTTCTTTTCATTGTCAAGGACGGAGGTTTGTCCCGATGGGTCAAATCGAGGGGGGGTTTGCCTCGGACCCTCACCGCACCATGTACATCTGTGAGTGTCAGTTAAACTTGACTATTCTAACGTTAACATGTTAATCCATTTTATTCCAATGGTAGCGTAAGAATTGAGACTAAAATTAAGCAGCTGATTTACTTTAACTCTGTTACTCTCAAATTTTGACCTTTAGAATGTCTAGCCGGTCATCTAGCGAATTTAAGCTTTGATTCAGAGACAAACTAGTAAGGGAATAAACAATAATTATATTAATGTGTCTCTAGTGAGGCTTGCAAACTGCTAATTATCCACTTAGCGACGGATGCTAGTTTTTACTCCTTTTTTAATAGACCTGTTCATGGGTAGCTCTTGCTACTGAATAGGCTGTACAGTTGCTAAGTCTTTACACTATCGTGTCCTTTTTTAGTTCAATGTAAAAGTCTTTGTTACAGTTTAAAATGCTGGCACGATTTTTTTGTATTAAAATTTTGTATCTAATTCTGCTTGTTTCAACTGATTCTCTTAAATAAATTTGTAAAAATGAATTGATTCAAAGTAATTACGCGGTTGGGGTTGCGCAGATATCAGTGTATATTTTGTCCATCCATACCAATCTGTTGTTGAAATTTTCATACATTGAGATACTGGGATGTGAATTATGATGGCACATCATAAATTTTTCCAGTAGTTACTGAAAACTGCAGGAGCATCGTTTTGTTCGTTCGTTCATCAAACATTCTGTTTTTTTTGTCACGCCCAGAAGGTGTTCGAGCACAGGGTGGTGCACAGATTCACCTCTTCCTTGTGTTGAAGTTATACCAGGCTGCGAGTAGTAACTCCAAAACAAGAGAATTCCTAAGCTACTTAAGGGGGGGATCCCTAATTACCATGGTCAGTTCGGGGTTTTAGGATAAATTTAGGGCGAGGTTTGAGACCTGACTTCCGATCCCGCAAGCGGGGGTACCGCAAGCGGGTACAGTCGCGAGTGTCCCAGATTAATATTTTAATTAAATATTTTATTTGGTCATGAGGTAGTGGCTTCCTGTTGCTGTTTTTTCTCAATATTTGTGGTAGTGCTGCTGCTTTCGTGGTTGTAGTAGTTGCTTCTGCTTTAGTCGTTGTGTTGGTAGTAGTTGCTGCAGCTTTGGTCGTTGTGTTGGTAGTAGTTGCTGCTGCTTTAGTCGTCGTTCCAGATTTTATATCACATGATGTAAGACTTCTGTGATCTAGCAAAGCGGCCGCAGTTTGAATCAGATCAGTACGACTCTGCTTCAGCAATATCTTGTTTTTATCCAGCCCGGGCCAACCAGTCAGCTGGGAAAACTGCAGTTGTAATCGCAGCAGCAGTAGCAGTCATAACAACCACATTAGTCGTATAGTAGTGCACTGTAGCAGTCGTAGTGACGTAGTCGCAGCAGCAGGCTGCCGAGTCACAGTAGGAGCTGCAGTCGTTGTAGCATCACTGTAGCACTCGTAGTAACAGCAGCAGTCGAGCTAGAAGCTGCAGTCGCTGTAGCAGCAGCTAGCCCCAGCAATCGTAGTAATCGCAGCAGTCAGATATAGTAGTAGCCGCATTGTAGTAACAGTTGTGATAGCAATCGTAGTAGCATCAGAGTCGTAGCAGCCACAGGAATCGTAGCAGCCTAAAGAATCGTAGTATACCCGCAAGAGTCGTTGTAGCCGCAGCAATCGTAGCAGCAACTGCAGTCGTAGTAACCGTAGCTGTCGTATATGGCAGCCAGGGGCAGTGATTGTAGCAGCAGTAGTGGTTGCAGTAGCAGCAGTGGTTGTAGTATGAGCAGCACCAGTGGCTGTAGTACAAGCAGTGGTTGTAGTAGCAGCACCGGTGGTTGTAGTAGCAGCAGTCGTTGTAGCAGCTGCAGCATTGATTTCAGTAGCAACACTGGTGGTTGTAGCAGCGTGTCTGTAGTAGCAATGGTTGTAGTATGAGCGATAGTTGTAGTAGCAGCTGCAGTGGCTGTACCTAGTAGCAGTGGTTGTAGTAGCAGTAGTTTGTAGCAGCAGTGGTAGCAGTGGTTGCATTTGCAGCAGTCGTTGTATCAGCATTCGTAGCAGCAATAGTCGTATAGCAGCAGTCGTAGTGAGCCATTACTGAAGTGCTGGGATTTTCATGTATAACTTGCAGACGCAGATATCGTGGTGTGTAGGGCCACGTTTTGTTATGATCCCTTCGTCGTCGTAGGTCGTAGTCATCGCCGTTGTATTGTGTGGGTGTGTGTCTTGTGTGTCTAGTGGTAGGTACGTGCAGCTATCATGGTCGTGTCGATATACCTAGTAATTTTTGTAGTTGTTATATTGAAGGTTGCTTTGGTTATTGTTGTGACGTTTTAGCTTGTGCCTACACAGTAAGAAGAACGGCTATATACAAGTTACAGTACAAAAAAAGTCATGCTAACTACAACAATCCTAGTTTTGTTTTTTGATCTAATTTTCAGACGTCTTGGCCAGACCCGAACAAGGAAAATGTTCAGACCGGACCAGAGCATGCATGGTCCATCGATAAAAAATAAATCAGATGCACTGTGCATTCTAAACCAGTTGTTTTGTCGAAACTATGACGTACAGTTCCCACAGTTATCGGACTTAAAATATCGGACGTTTTGTGTAGATCCCATCCAATAAAAATTAAACCATACCTTGGCTGGTAAACAAGTTACCTACTCATCTGAACGTTTTCTATGAAAATCTATATATACCACGGTTGCTGCTGCTGCGGTACCACAATGCGATGATGTAATGAAATGCTTTCGATTCTTGTAAAAAATCTTTTGGCGTCGACTTTGGAACAGAAATTCAATCGAGCGATGACGTTTTGAACAAAATTACCCTTTCACTTGCTCCAAAATTTTTGCATCAAACAGCCAGGAAAACGTTGCTCAAAGGCAAAAACGTATCCTGTTTTTAAAACTCCGCAATTGAATACTCCGTTTTTGATCCGACTAAATTTCAAACATCTAACAGTTATATATTATAAAACATATGTATTATACAAATTTACTGATATTTTAGAATTTTTAGTTTGATAAAATGATCGATTTAAATGAGACATCTACGTACTTCATTTTGCTGGCTCATAGCTAACTGAAATATGTATATATGAATATATTGATCTACATTTGGTCAGAAACCGTATTCCCAAATCTGATTTATTCGACTGATTCCTAATAAATAATCTATATAATATTAAATATTATTAAGTAAAATATTCAATTATAAATTATGCCAAAACCTATCCTTAAATATTAAAAACATCATCAAAATCAACTTTAAGAACAAAAAAGAATAAATGGAAACTTATGCTCATCTTTTGTAGTAAATCACTCCACCCAGCCACATCAGCTCATCCAAACATTCTGTTGATTCTCTTCTAGTTGGGGTTGAGCGGTTGCCTCCAAGAATATAGAAAGAAGGCCTCGGTCGCAAAAACTCTCGCGTCCGCAAACTCCGCGTTGATAGTGAAAGATTCGGTTGGAGTTATAAAGTTACATATTATGTGTGACAAATTGTGATCCACAAAAATACCCCGAAAAACTAAAGTCTCTGTTTAGTGTGTGGCTTGTGGGAATATCATAATTTTGTTGAAGACATTCATAGATGCACACACGGGGCTAACCTGTGATTGGAATGGGATGTATATATTTTACTGAGAGAGTGCATAAATCATCTTCAAAACACCTATATATACACCACAGATTTAAGATTCCGGAACAACCCCTTCTCAAATTTGACCCATCGGCACAAGCCCCCCTGCTTAGTGCTAACTGCTGTACGAAAACTCAAAAATTTGCCCCAAATCGCTGTAACATGCTCAAAAAATGACCAAAAAGCTAAAACACCGCTAAAATTGTCCAAATTTTGCAAACATTTTTCATTTTTGTGCAAAAATTGTAATTTTTTGCGTTTTTGTCAGTTCAAGCTCCCCAAACGTCGGGACAAGCCCCCCTAAACAAAAAATCCGGGACAAGGCCCCCCAGACCGAGGCCCCGTTGACATGTATTTGGTGTTGAGTTGTTGACCCTTTCGTCCCCCACCGATTTCTTCAGTAGCCGATGTTTGGTTACAAGGGAGACAACTTGAGGTGCGCATGGGGATGGGACTGTTGTTCTGAACACATATATGAATGTAATTGAGCATGCATAATTTTTCGTTCTTCTTTTTTGCGAAATTCCACAGATTACGGTTATTATGGGATTGTGTGACGGTATCATGTATATATATATTGTATGTATGTGAATGTACCTATAATGTCTACTCTTTCAATCTAGCTGCTATTGGCTTGCTGGCAAGTACTCATTTTCGTAAGAAAAGATGTTTGCATTTCTGTACTCAGGTTAGCAAGCAAAAATCAGAAAAAATGTAGTACATAGTGTAGATCTGATTACTGATCAAATAAATAATTTCCAACATAGCTTGCGTGCGTACCTGTGCTCACTGTGAGACATAATCATACCCTGAACCCAAACCTACAATCTTTGACATATATTTTATGAAATATTAAAGGGCATGCCGTCATTTGCCAGTGCTGTACACCTGTTAGCCTGACTTGCTCCCCTGCTTTGTCTTGGCACCGAAGGCCGCTAGACAGGTCATTATTGGTCTTAGCTTTGACTTACTGCTTACCTGGTAATCACTTTGGTACATTGCAGAGCCATGTTATGTATAGGGATACATTTATTCATAGCGTTTGCATGAGGTTAACATTTTGCACAGGTCCAGCTGTTGTGGTAAAATGGCAGAATTTTTCGGTTAATTTTTTGTGAACGTTTTAAAGTCTGACCAAAAAGAGGCGCACTATATACGTACTTATTTCAGTGGCTTGACTTCTGTGAGTCTGTGACTGCTTGTCGTACTCTTGATAGTCAAAAATTTATTCTTTTTGTAACGAAATCACATGTTTTGTTGTCTCCGGTGGTGAAACTATTTTTTGTCAGACTTATTCATGCGAAAAATTGTGACATTTCGTGTGGGATATATTTTCTCAGAGTTGCTTAGGGACAAAATGATAAAGCCCGGTTCATACTTGTCCTTGTCCCCAGTGGCGTAGCCAGAAAAAAATTTCGGGGGGGGGGAATGACTTTTCGATTTTTTGAAATGTGTTAAAATGCACTTAATTGCTATTTTTAACGCAAAAAACGACACATAATAGCATTTTTCGGTCAAACACAATGTTAATTTTCGATCGCAGCAGCATCGGACGTAAAATTGGAGCTTAAAACTCCGAAAATTACAAAAATGATGGGCCGGCAAAGGGCCCGGAAGCTAGCAAATCTGCAAATTTTCCAAAATTTTTTGACATTAACAACTGTACATTTACTAAAATTGGCATTGTTATAACAATAAAACTGCTAAAACGATACATTATACAGTGTATTAAGCAAATACATAGCAAAGAACACTAAGCCAAATAGTTGCAGGGGTCTGGGGGCGGCAGCCCCCAGAAAAAAAATTGGGGAAAATTTTGATTTTTAGGCCAAATTTGGTCACTTGGAGACGTCTTGGAAATTTTTTTCCGGCCGGACCATAAAAACCAAAGGGGGGACCCTTGTGTAAAATTTCAGCCGGAAAAATTTCCGGGGGGGGGGAATTCCCCCCATTCCCCCCCCCCCTGGCTACGCCCCTGCTTGTCCCTGTCCTTATCGTTTTGTCCCTGAGCGATTCCAAGGAAACTACTCGGCCAAATAAGCTAATGTTTGGCATGAAGAAAGTCTGGGTCACATCTATATCGTATGCAGAAAATTATTTGAAACGCTAAAATTTTCCGTAGCATCTGACTAAAATTTGTCCTTTTCCCTGTCCTTACGTCCTTAAGGACAAGTATGAACCGGACTTAACATGGACAAGAAGGAGTATGAACCGGACTTGCATAGCCGACGACCGTGACAGGCATAGGCGGACCTAGGGGGTGGGCGGGGGGGCTCGAGCCCCCCCCATTGGGTCGAGGAGCCTATTGAGTCAGGGGCCTATCGGCCCGAAGGGCCGATAAGCCCCCGACTTGCGCACACATGTAGGTCGGTTTCCATGTTGTTTTGGGCCTATTTAGGCCCTTGCAGCCTGTTGTGGACTAGATAGTCCCCTCTCCTTGTGGCTTTGGGGCCTATTTAGGCCCTTCTAGCCTGTACTGTACTAGTTAGGCCCCTTTCTATGTTGGTTTTGGGCCCATTTAGGCCCCTGTAGTTGTAGCCTGCTGTGGACTAGGTAGGCCCCTCTCCTCTCCATGTTACTTTGCCTTTGGGGCCTATTTAGGCCCTTGTAGCCTGTCGTAGACTAGATAGGCCCACTTTTCATGTTGCTTTGGGGCCTATTTAGGACCTTGTAGCCTGCTGTAGACTAGATAGTCCCACTTTCCATGTTGCTTTGGGGCCTATTTAGGACCTTGTAGCCTGCTGTAGACTAGATAGGCCCACTTTTCATGTTGCTTTGGGGCCTATTTAGGACCTTGTAGCCTGCTGTAGACTAGATAGGCCCACTTTCCATGTTGCTTTGGGGCCTATTTAGGCCCTTGTAGCGTGTCGTTTACTCTACACAAGGATCCCCCCATTATTTTTATGGTCTGGCTGGAAAAAATTTCCGATACGTCCGCAATTAACTCAAATCGGCCTAAAAATAATTTTTTTTCCCAAATTTGTTTCTGTAACCTTGTGGCTTGTTCTTCCTTGCTTTTGTGCATTGTGCATTTTTTGATTGCGTAATACACTGCTAAGCAGGGGCGTAGCCGGGGCGGTGGAATTCCCCCCCCCCCGAAATTTTTTCGGACTGAAATTTTACACAAAGATATCTTTGGTTTTTATGGTCCGGCCGGAAAAAATTTCCAATACGTCTCCAGTTGACCAAAATTGGAAGTAAAATTAAAAAAATTTCCCAATTTTTTTCTGGGGGCTGGCGCCCCCAGACCCCTGCAAGTTTTTGGCTTAGTGTTCCTTGCTTTTATTTTGCATGTGCATGTTCATATACCTAGTTAAATTGTAATTGCGTAATACACTGTACCATCGTTTTAGCAGTTTTATTGTTACAATAATGACATTTTCAGTAAATTACAAAATTATTGTCAAAAAAATTTCGGAAAATTTGCAGATTGGCTAGCTTCTGTAGTTCTGGACCCTTGCCGACACACCGTTTCGTAATTTTAGGTTCTTTGAGCTCCAATTTCAGGTTCGATGCTGCTGTGGTCAAAAATAAGCATTGTTTTTGACCGAAAAATGCTAATATGTGTCGTTTTTTGCGTTAAAATAGCAATTAAGTGCATTTTAGCTCATTTCGAAAAAATGGGGCCTATTGGTCAGGGGGCCTATCGGGGTCCGAGCCCCCCCCCCATGAAAAATTCCTAGATCCGCCACTGGTGACAAGCTGACCAGGCCTGAGGCTTCTACTGAAAAGCCACCTCTGAAAGTCTGAATGGTAGGATAGGGTTCACCGTTCACAACAATCTGAAATTATCGACTATTTTATGCAGCAGCTGATCACTATCTCATCATTGAAACTTGGTTAGGTGTTTACGAAGACATACTTATGTCTGACACGGGATTAGGGGGGGGGGGCTGTTAAGAGTTGACATTGGATGAGGGAGGTGTGCTGTGCTGTGCAAAGTTGCCAACAGACTTGAGCACTAGTTTTTTAGAAAGTAAATGTTTCGGATCATGTGTTGTAGGTGAGTAGTTGGAGGCTGCAGTAAGTAAGGAGCAGTGAAAGTTGGAAAATGGCGTAGGAAGAGCAAGGGAAGAGTGCTCGGTAGTAACTGGCTGACATGTTATGCTATGGAGAGCACTATTAGCATTAGCACTAAGGCCGACCAGCCACTACCTGAGCTATACAAGTTTGCTAGCCTCCTGTGTCCCCGTATCTATCCCTGTTCACTGCTCAACTCATATTCTCTGCCACGTGTATTTCATTTTAACAAAAAGATCAATTTGACTTTCTTTGCCGATGTCCTAAACTACATATTTGGTTTCCTAGCGAGAGCTGCATCCATATAGCTACATGCATACTGTAATAGAGTCTATTATATATGATGTAGACTGTATATAGACTATATTTTTATTATATTTATATACATATGTACTCTTGGTCATATACATATATGTAAGTATGACATACATTTTTCCCTCCTATCTGCCTGAAACTTTTATTTGGCGGCTAATAGAGTTGTTAGTTAATTCGGTTATTTTCTACTTGGCTAACTCCCGCCTCCTAGATCCTATATATACCTGTTTGTGTGATAGTATGACCAAAGATTATGTACCTTCATTTTCAGCATGTTTGCTGTGTGAATTTTTTATATTGTGTTGATTTTGCCGATTTAATCAACCGAGTGGGTTTCAAAAGTATGTGCATAAGATGGAAGTCCCGTTCACCCTTTCAGTGATAACTACTTGTTTTTTCACGTTTTGAGATGTCTGGTCTTTTTTTACATTTCCAACTTAATATTTAACCGTGGTCCGTGTCAATTTGAGCATTTTTTGTTCATGTGTAGTAGTTGGTGTTTGTGTCATAATTTTGATTAAATTATATGCATATAATTTCCACTTAACGACTCAGAATGAGGTATATAATTCACTAATTGATTGGGTGAATTAGCTCATTTTGAATCTTTTTTTAAGTTCATACGAGCTAGGCTTATTAAGCCTGATTCAGCTTGAGCTGAAACCCAGTTGAAAATGACTCATTTATGGCAGCTAATTTGATTATTTATCAGCAGTCGTTGTGTTGCATAACTTTGCGAAAGTTTATATATATTAGCACTGTTCTGCTTAGTGCCTCGGCATGGCAATAATATAAAGGATATGTAAATTAAGGTTTTTTTATATGTATATATGTTTTTATATACAAGTTTGGTGCCATATTAGAAACAGAACTTTTTCGTTCTGAATCTGGCTCTGGTACATGTATAAAGAAAATATCTTTACCGTTCCAAGGGCCGATTCTTTATATACACTATTAACGAACTGACTAATCGTGGTCCGAAGTTTAGGGACTACATATAGGGGTTGAAATATTGCAGCTGCGTTATTTTAATTCCAACCCATTTCTGAACTACTGAAGGATTTTATGAATTCTCAAAGTGGGTGATCGGAAGGTCTTTTGTACCTGTTGGATGGCGGTTGTGAAGACTGCACATTTTCAGGTTTGCCTTATTTGCCCTTAGGTCAGGCCTTGGCATACGGGGTCAAAATTTTGGGGGGGGGGGCCGCTCCGGCCAAATTTTGGGGACCCTCCCCCCCGGATCGACCAAAAATACCCTAAAATTGGGAAAATTTTGCAAAAATTTCGCAAAAAAGGGCCTTTTTTTTCTAAATTTTGCAAAAATTTTGCCCGGCTCCTCGATTTGGGGGGTGGTCCCCCCCATCCCGCCCCCCTCATATGGGCCTAGGCATTTTCTTTTTCTTCTCCGATCAGTGATCACCCACTTTAAGTTACTCGGATTTACATTACTCGCATATTCGTCATTAGCGCATCTTAATTAATCATTTTCTTAATTCGTTAATCTGTTTTTTAATTAGAAAGCAGCGCCTGCAAAGTTTAGTCAGTTTAGTCTGGAGGCATCGGACTTGGCATTTTTTTACCTTGTTGAACCATTTAATCTGTTCCAGTTCCAAGTCTGGTATTGTAAAGGAACGTACCCCAGGTTCATAGTCATTTTATTGTATGAAACTTTTTACGTACGAATGAATTCACACCGGTATCAAATGTAGAACGGCTAATCGGCGTTTTTACTTACTACTCAGCTTGATATGTATATATACACCTGGTTCTCCTCCTCATAACACTGGCTAAAACCTGACATTCAAAAAAATAAGCAACTAAACTGAGTAACTGACAGCATGTCTCATCAAAATTACTGAAATGTCACAAATATTACAGTTCAGTTCTCAATTGTGGCCTATTCGGTCGTGAAATGCGGATTCTCGCGGCGAATAACCTAGTTTCTAACCTAATTTCTGAGCCTTGTGCGAAATCGTCCAGGCGTTACTTTACTCTCGCTACGGCGGCTCTGTGTTTGCTCTAAGTTTTGCCCGTAGCCTAGTTCCAACCCGGCCTAGTCTCTTTTTCAGGCCAGAGGATATCATAGGACTTTTATGCGACGCCCATAATGAGTGTTATAAATTTTCCAAGCCAGGACCTCTGCTGTGAACCGTTTAATTAGCTGAGATTAGCTGGAACGCTCTCTGCTGGCTATTTGTACCTCCTCTTTTTGTCACTCGTCTTCTGACTAAAGCGCACCACTGGCTGCTCCAGGGCTCCTTGTTTTTTGCAGAACCTGCTAACAGATCCAGCGTGACTATGTGAGCTTGAGTATGAATTCAGCAATGATCAAAACCAAAAAGCACAAAGAATGCTGTTGTACCATGCTAAAATTTCGTTAGTTGCCAAATCGGTTCATCGACGACCCCATTCGCCTCACTTTATTGAGGAATATTGTCTGAGCGTCTGAAGTATAATGTACTTTTTTGAGTTGAAACTGAACTATTAGATAACGAATTCTATTCCGAACACTTTTTGCAATCCTTAATTGCTGCATAGTAAATTTTAAGATTAAATTTTTTCCAATCGTTTCTTGTTTTTCTGGCCCATTATCGCAGTCTCACTAACGAACGAACCTCTAAACTGGACTTCTGCAAAGTAATAATTTGTATGTTAAGCTCTTGCCAAATATTGTGACTTTGATAAGATTAGAAAAGTCAATATATTATATAATTTGCGTCAGATATATTATGCTGGGGTTTAAGGGGTGCACAGTTCTGTTGCTCCACAGAAAGGTACCACTCCACTTCGGATTAGCCTTTACCAGGTCACAATTAGTGTGACATCGGGCAAAAGTTATCAACGCCGGCTCCACACGTCTCGAAAGTGTATATCGCTCCATATCTGTCCAGCCAAGACCTGTTCTGATGGATATCGAATTGGAAACTTCGTAGAATATATGTATGTAAAATATATATATTGTATATAAGCGCTTGCCCCCTTATGTATAAGATGAGCAGAAGGATCAGAAATGGGGGGACCTCCTCGCACAAAATCCAATTGGGATCCCGAAAATATGAGCCGAACAGTGTAAAAGTCGATCAGGGGAAGGAAGGCTCCCTAACTTTTGCCAGCGAGACGCCCAATTTTGAGCGACCGGTTAGTATGCTTGGCCCATTTAGGATTGGAACACTCTCTGACACAGTTGATCTTTCACGTTTTGTCAAAAACTGTTTCAGCATAGCCTAGCCACAGTGTGAAAGCGAGAGATATAAGCTGGTCAGCTCCATTTAGTCAAGCTCAGACTCAGTCAGTCTTGCCTCGGCGGTACCTGCTTTCAAGTCGACATATATACATAGGTTAATATACATACCTACATTCTTTTTTATCTGTAATAATCCATTTCTTCTGACTTCATCTGCTCCGATTAAAAAATGAGTAGATATATACGTGTGTCACGGTATTATATAGGTAGGAGGGCACACACATTTTATCGAATAAGTATATATGGGTATCTACTCTGTAACGGCATGTTAACGTCGCACAGGTGATGCTTGGCCAGGAATGTTGCAGATATGCATATGTATTAAAACAGAACTACTGCCCTTAATAGGTATGAGGTTAAGGTATCCTAGGTTAGGACAATTTTTGTTTGCGCGTGTGTGCGTGTGTGTGTGTGCGTGTGTGTGTGTTTGACCAGGAGGGCATGAGCACGTGAGGAACCCGAACCACCAGCTCGTTGAGGTCTACCACCGCGTTAGAGGACTCTGCCCGCCTTTTGCTTTCCATCCATCTATATATTCCCATTTTCCGTCAGCTAGTATTCATTTAAGCTTTGTTCTGCTGTATTTTTTCATCTTCTTTCCTACCAATCTCAGCGGGACAAGCACACGTCTACATATGTTAGTGTATCCACGGCATGTGTGCGTGTGCGTGTGTTTGCTTTTTACATATGCATTTAGGGCACAGTCCTCGTCCTTTTACTAGGTTCCTGCGTGTTTGAGGTTGGAAAAACTAGGAAAAGTATGAGCGTAAGCGTGTCAGTCTACCATTTTGCCAGTTTCGCCTACCCGTCCACGCTAAGTATTCGGTGCGAGGTTTTTATTGGAGAAATCTGATGAGTAGTTTGTTTAATATTTTATTGCGCTATTTGGCACATTTTCTTTGCCTGGAGCTTCAGTCTAGGCTAAATTCGTCGTTTTTGTTCACGCCAATTTCATCTTCATGTCCTTATGCATATTAATAATAAATTTTCTAGTAATTTTTTCACCACAGCTATTTCAGGAGCACAGCAGAGCAGACAACCTTTTTTATTGTGATATCTCCGAAGTATCAAGTTTTGACACTTGATGTAGCTCTTAAGGTGGTAGTTGCGTTTTCGAAGTTTTTATGATTTCTATGTAAACTTTGCGGCTGCGCCCACAGAACTCAAGTTATGAAGGATGCCTGAGCACGAATTTTTGGCACAGTACTGTAAAGGTCAAAATCCTTAGGCATGTCCCTCACTTCTCGGAAATTTCACCTGTGAACACTTTTAGAGGGATTTAATTACATGAAAATTAAATTTGCGGTGCGTTTGTTTTTAAGCTGTTTGCTTAGTAAATAGTCCGAACAGGTAATAGTATGATTCAGAGCTGTGGTGCAAACTTTTTGTAAAAAATCCTAATATTTTGGAAAAAACCTTTCTTTAGCCGCTTGTACTGGAATCAAAATCAAAGGTTAAGTTTCAGCGCATGGCATAAGTTTAGGTAAGATATTGTTCTACTTAATGCAAAAGACCGCTTGTGATTTGAATTTATAAACGCTGAGCTATGACTTTCAAAACAACACCTAAAAACGCAATTACCCCCTTAACCCAGCCACAAGTTGTCCACAATTTAGAAATCTTCTCAGCTTAAACAGTTTGGGTCTTACGCTCGAGCTACTATAAAGAGTAAAAAAGCATGTGTCGTTACCCGCAGGCGACTACATCCCTTGAACTCATGTGTCATGTAAGCTACATGTCCCTTGAACTCATGTGTTCCACAGCACCCCTGTTACTTTCCCACCTATAATAATTGTAGCATAGCACCTGTTAACTGACCACTTTCAGATACACTGCTGTGTTGCACCCTTTGTCTTTGTCTTTTATACATTGTGTTCAGTGGTTGATCCGGAAGGGGGGGGGGGCGGTGTGGCGGAAATTATTCCCGAGAGAAACTGTACACAAGGGTCCCTCCCTTTGGTTTTTTTATAATCCGGCCAACAAATGGGGGTCTTGAGGAATGTTACACGTACACCCCCCCGTAATTTCATCCTGTATCCGCCCCTGGTTGTGTCGACGTCAAGCATTTATGGATTTGTTGTAAGCAGTGCAAGCTGACCTTAATAGATGTCATGTCGCCTAGTCTCGAACACTAGCCTTATCTCCACCCGGCAGCAGGTGCTTGGTCTGTGAGCACATTTGCTGTTGCCTAATATCACCTTAATTAATATTTAATGGCATTCTGCTTGCATACTTTGCCTATTTGTTTCACTTTGCATAGTCTCTGTTTAGTTTAGGTTGGTGGGTGATAGGTGCCCTACATAGCTACCAGTTACGTTTCTTTGTAAGAATTATGATACAGGTTGCCCCAGTATCACTGAAATAGGATTTGGGCTTGACAAGTGATTTGTAGGCAACTCTCGTGACATCTGTTTAGAGTTATTCATTTGTTGGTGAGATTTTGTTTTTAAGTTTATTCTTCAATTGTCTGGAATTCGCAGTGCAACTAGAATGGATGTGGAAGTGTCGAAATATTTTTTAATGGTTAGCGTCTGGGCTCTTATCCTATGGATTGTTTTTTGATCACGATGGAAACTTTGTTAGCATCGGCATGGCATATGCAGATGCAGGGTGGTTTTACTGATTTTGTGTACGAATAGGTTTGCATTTCTTCGGGATATGTTTTTGAGAATATTCAGTTACGTCAGCTGGAGATGAGAGTATTTATGGGCCCTTTTGACCACATCGCGCCTACTGTCGCCCCCCCTACTGTAAACTGATTCAGTCAGTTGTCACTGTATCGTTGAGGGGTTGCGGTTGCCATCGTTGGGGTGATGACCGGTTTGCTATTCCCCGGAAAAGCTATTCCCCTTAATATAAAATCCTAATCCTGGATATAATGTGTGCCTGCAGAATGACCCCGACAAGATTGCGAATTTAATGTCTACTCTTTTGAGTAGTAGTATGTACGTTAACGTTATCTAATATTATGATGAGCTTTTGATTGAGGCCATCAGAAAATGGTCTGATTTGTCCGCCAGCTTGACTGGCAGCAGATGGGAGGAAAGTTCACCGAAGGAAGAGCAAAAAATGGTAGAGCCTAGCCGCTTTGGTCTTCTCATTTTGTTCTGTCGGTGAAGTTTGAGGCAAAGGAAAAGTTTGAAAGGCCTGGTGACGTCTAAATTTGGTCTCGTTTGCTTGCTCTCTGTGAGTGTGGTTGTGTGCTCTAAGCCTTGAAATTTAATTGTACTCTCAGTGCTGCTGCACATTATAGTGGTGAGATTGGAAACAAAACTTTGGTTCAGTCAGTTGTTTAGCTTGCGTAATTTGCCAAAAGTTTTTCTGGCACGCTTCTTTTTCGGACCGTTCAGGCAGAACTGATGCTTGTTCTCTGTCTTCTGTTTCTATGATTGGACCTTGCAGAATTCACTGTCGCTGTTGACGTTTTGGCATTTCATATTCTTATTATATAATCCCTGCCAGATACTCTATTACTGTGGCATTCTCATATTGGCCTTAGCGCATGGAGATTATCTCTGATAACATGCTAATTAGTTATTTTAATTAAAGTTACAAAAGAATTATTTTAATTAAAATTTTGACTTTAGTTTAATGTAGTTTGTTTGAATGAAGCTTAGTCTGTATTAGTGCATTTAATTTTGTATTCTAATTACGCAATATCTTATCCTTTAAATCCATACTGTCTTTGAACATTGCGCAATCTGCTGTGCTGTGCGGCTGCTGGAATGTTTGACTGAAAAATTTCTGTTTCAGTTTTTTGTTCACCTTTGTAGTTTTGCGACTCTTGGTCTGTCATTCCTTCATTAGATTAAACTAATCCGATTTAATCTTGGCTTGTCAGATGCTATTACTTAGCCTTCAGGGGAAACAGACCTAACTTCTTGCTCACTGACCTTACATTCATCTCACTCAACTGAGCATGTTTTGAATGTGCATGATTAAATCTGTTTTAAGTCTATATATACTACTAGGAAGTTTCGCCAAATTTCTGGACACTGAAATATGAAAAGAACATATTTCTGTCATACAGCTCGCCCGAAGTTCGTGTGTAACGGGGGGACCAATTGTGGGGTTTCTCTGACAAAACTTTGACGGCCCTCCCTAGTGTCAGCCCTCCCCCACAGACAGCCATTTTGGGGGATCCCCCCATTCTCTCTCTTACATGCTTGTGTATTCAAATTTGTTTAATCTGATAAATGTATGTGCATATATTTCTAAAGTTTATACCACAATATTTCAACAATAAGACTAAATTAAGACTAGGTGCTCAGATTCAGGACCATACCTTAACAATAAATGGACTGGACTTTTTTCCAGTAGTGCAGAACGGATATCGCACTGAGCAAGTTCTAATAAGCAACCGTGAGCGGCTTGATTTTAGTAGTAAAAACCTATCGCTAAGCTACCGCCGGATTAAGAATTATTTGATGTGCACATATGTATCTATAACATTGTATGCGTTGTGTGTCCCCTTTAGCCCTTATAAATGTACATGGGTTCATTTTCGACTGTTACCTTCGTACCCTCCATCTTAATATGTTGCACAAAAGTTTTTAATATTTGTTATATATTAATAATGCTATTTTATTGCGCAGAATGCCATGTATTTTATGCTTATGGAAAACTCGCTAGATTATTTATTCAAGAATTCATCGCGTTTATTGAGTATTGACTATATACTGATTTGCCAATTATTATTCTAATGGGTTAATTTCACGATTATGGTTTAGTTACGATCAATTTGGTACTAATTATTATTAGAGATTTTGACAATGCAATCAGCGGTGAGATAAGTAACTGATTCCCATGCATGCGTGATTGGTGGGATTAGTGGAGTTATTTTGTGAGCAGCCTGCAAGCTGAACCCAATAGTGCACCCCCACATGGTGGGGTCTTAACATGCCAAGGCGCTTACCTCTTACTGGAGTACATTTCGTGGGTGAGAGATCAGTTATAATAATACTAGTTGATATTTGATACCATATATATTTTATAGCCATAGATGGTATTAAATATGTATTAATACTATAACCGTTAACAGTAGAATCGTTAACAATTTAAGTTATATTATTTTATTTACTTTATCCGTCTAAGCTATGCAACCGGACTGCATATCATACATAATTCATGTGTAGATAATTTTGCTGACGGGGGGGGGGGGTGCGGAGCAACTTTACGTACTATCTATTTTTGTTTCGTGAGCCACTGATTTCGGATTTTTTTTGTTGCCGTGACTCGTAAGTACCTTTCAAACATTATGCGGGAAGGGGTAAAGCACCTGAAAACGCACCCACCCATCCCACGCGACCATGTATGGTTACGACAGAAAACAAAAGTAAATATACATTTATACATGATTGTATGTCTTATACAAGAGGCTAAGAGTAAATACATATGTTCATGTCCTAGTACCAAGAGTACTAAGCGTTTCTGCTCCGCGAAGAATTTTGCTAGCTCCTCATGGCTCGTTGTGTTCGGGACTTGGTGGTTATCATTAAACATGTTCCCTTTCCCCGAACAGCCGTGACGTTTCAGTGTTTAGATTTTGAGTAGTATCACGAAAAACTGCACGCAGAACCGCTTTTAGCCGAATCGTCACGGCCTATGAATTATAATGAAAGCAAGGGCTATTTACTCTACAATAGTCATGTGTCTGTGTAAGGTATTTGCTGTCTTACTGTCTATGAAGCTGTTCGACACCAACACTCGGTGCAGAATGTAGCGACAACTTTAAACAGCTAGTTTGTGTTCCGTCTGTGTTTTTCGGTGGTTGTGAATTGTAGTAAAGTTTGACTATAAATTGCTGAACCCGAAAACAAAAGCAGTGTCGTGACTGCTTGGTGTGCTCCCCAAGTTAGTTTGCTGTATTCTTAATCGCGTGTTTCTTTTTGTCCTAGGGTTCAGCATTTTTGGTCAGACTTTTTTATAATAAAAAATTTGGATGAATAATATATTGTTTGAACCTGATGTGCTAGTTTTTTTGTTTTTTTGTTTCAGTTAAAAAAGCGCGTCTACAAGGCACTGTTGGTAAGTTCTTCAATGGTTAATTTTTATATGACAGAGACGTAATGTATGTAATTGAATACTTATTCTCTTTTTAGTCACATCAGTCAAGTTCAAGCACATTGAGTATTTGGGTACGGTATTTTAGTCCTTGACGTGGCTGGTAATGTTATCTATAATAACGCATCACAGTTTTAAAGCCTGACCTGTCTTGAACTTTTGAAATGAAAAATTGGTGCATGTGGTGAGTTATATAGTTACGAAATAGGTTACGTGGTCCAATTGTCAAGGATACTTCTCCATGGGCAAAAGTTCCAAACGTTCGTCGCATTGTATGTAACAATACGAAAATGTAGGGTCCCCCCCACCCCACCCCCATGGTGCATCCTCTCTCCGCCGACCCCTGACCTAACTAAATTTCGACTCCATCCCGCAAGACTGACCCAATTTTTACCTTCTGCCGAAAACGTGAAATATGTGCTATTTTGACTTTATTTATTCAAAATTTAGGTAGTTAATCGCTTAAATAGTTAAATTCAATAAAGATGCCCATTTTTTAATGTCCGAGTGAAAACTTGTTCAAGGTGGTAGTTACATACGTTTTCGAGGCTTTCGTGATTTCTATGTGCTCACTTTGCGCCCACAGAACTCGAGTTACAAATGAGTCCCGAGCACGAATTTTTGGCACAGTATATACTGTAAAGGTGAAAATCCCCAGGCATGTCTCTCATTTTTTCGAAACTTCACCTGCGGACATTTTTAAATGGCTTTAATTACAAGAAAATATCTTAAATTTTCGGTGTGTTTGCTTTTCTGCTATTTTCTCAGTAAATTCATCAGTTATTAAAAAAGTGGGGGAGATGCCTGGCAATTGTAAACATGTCAAAATCCTCACCAACTTTCAGCCCCAACAGCTAATCGTATGATTCAGAGCTATGGCGCAAACTTTTTGTAAAAATCCTAAGATTTTGGAAAGGATTTTTCCTTTAGCCGCTTGTATTGGAAACAAAATCAAAGGCTAGGTTTCAATGCACGGCATACATTTAGGTAAGATATTGTTCTACTTAATCAAAAGACCGCTTGTGATTTGAATTTGTAATCGCGTAGCAAAACACCTAAAAACGCAATTACCCCCTTAAATGCTAAGTTACACTCATCAAAGCGTTTTTGGCTGAACATTTTATGCACCGGTGCCTTTCCCTGTCCTTTCACCCCTGGCGGGAGCCCCCCTCCATTCCCTGGGTTCGATTTTTTTTCCAACCTCGGCGTCTGAATTGGGGGGTCTTCTTACCTCGTCATCCCCCCAACGACATGTAGCTATTGTCGCAGCCATACTATGTAATTCCAACCCTATAGTGTATTGTACTGAAGCCTTATAGCAATGCAGCTAGATATGGTCTATAATTGCTGAGGTGCTGAACAGCTTTTCAACAGTCTGCAGTATGACAAGACCAAAGGGTTAACTACAACAAAAAGTTTTCCTACTGGCTGGTTTCTGAGGGCGACCATGCCCATTGTGTGACCCATATGGCTTCGAGTCTGCGACTAAACAGTGTATTAAGCCAGAGGATATGACCGGGTTCCGAAAAAAGCAAGGTTTTACAACCGCTCTAAGTTCTTTTAACAGAATGTCGCAGACATATGGACAAAAAAGAAATAACAGGATTATTAAGTCTTGATATATTAAAAGCCTATGATTCAATTCACTTCTTGCTTCTAGCCAAACTACAAGCTTTTGGATTCTCTTCAAGTGCAATAGCTATTTTTAAAAACTTCCTATTGAATAGAACCCAAGTCGTGAAAATCGAAAACACTAATTTTAGCCCACGCCTGGTAACAAAAGGTGTACATACCACAAGGGTCTCTACCAGGGTTGATATTTTTCCGGAAAAAAATGAAGGCCGGAAAATTTTCCAATTTTTTCCGGAAAATTTTCCATTTTTTTCCGAAAATCGGAAAAAAATGGAAAAAAATTCAGGATACCAAAATGTATATAGTTGCATCCATAAATTAATGTTTACTAAGGATACATCCTAGCTTTCTCCAAGTCAAACGGGTAATTGCGTTTTTTCATATTTTCTAGGGCTATATAATGTTGTACAGTAAGTCGAGGACTCGAGGAAAACTTAGTTTGGAATCGGTCATATCGTACGTAACTTATATACAGAATTAGAAGTTTCCTTTTATTCTCACATTAGGCCTTAAAATAAGCGGTAAAATACATATAATTAAGTAGGCAAAAACTATCAAGCAGGGCGTCGCCACCAATTTCGGCGTCCGTGGTAAATGTTTACGTCAAATGATTCAGTTTACTGCAAAGAAAGAATACGTAGAGGGAAAAAATTTTGAAAAAAATCCAAAAAAAGAGTGTACTGTAAAAAGCAGTCGTGATGTTATTGGGGCTTCAATTTCAGTGGCCTTTTCTTTTATGTGCGAGTTTAATTAAAAAATTGAGTAGTAAGTCTGAGTTGAGTTTAATAACTGTAGAAGCATTTTGGCCTGCGTTTCTTGGATGGGTCAGAATCGACCCGTATTTTGTTCCCGCGACCGTATTTTTTCCCCCAAAATGGGGGTAAAAATACGTTTATTTTTCGATTTATACAAAATTAGTATATAATGCAGAGAAAAAAGTTTAATATGTGGTTTTGTAGAGCAACTCCGCGAGGTATTGTTGGAAAAAAGTTTGCCCGAGAAACTTAATCCAGGAAAGCAAAAAACCTGATACTCATATTTTGTATTTTTTTTACCCCATCTGACTATACATGACGATTCGTCATTGACGAAATATGAAAATGCGGGTTTTTCCCCCGCCTGCTGTAACACCTGCTATAAAATGCGTTGCAAACGCAACATTACTAAACCATTTGCAGGGGTCTGGGCGCGGCAGCCCCCAGAAAAAAATTTGAGATTTTTCCAATTTTTAGACCGAATTTGGTCATTTGGAGACGTATCAAAAAATTTTTGCTACGCGGCCATTAAAACCAAAGGACCAAAGGGTGTAAAAGACCCTTCTGTGAAAAATCACTGGGCAAAATTTTTTTTTTTTGGGGGGGGGGGGGGGAATTCTCTTCCCCTGGGTACGCCCTTGCAACCAATAACCACATCAGAGAACCTACGTACACAATCGTATAGCACAGCAGTACAGCGCCAATACCGAAGAGTTGAAGTACCAACCCCGAGCCAGGACATGGGGCTCATACCCCACCTGTCCTAAGGAGTGAGGACCCATGCTTATTCTCTCCATGCTGTCAGGTTCGCCAGAATGTTGAAACGAAGAGGGGACCCCAATTGAGAAAAAAAGAGAATTGGAAGCGCCGGTAATTGAACCCGCACCGCTCGTGTCGACAACAAGAATGCTAACCACTACAGTACAGTCCCCTTTTTTCGTAGGCCCTATTTACGTATCATTTACAACACATTTCCATGCTTCAAGCATTTGAGTCTGGGAGTGGGAGCTGTCAGTACAGTCAGATGAATTCGCATGCATGCAAGTGTGAAATCCTTGGGCTAAAATGTCATCTATTATTGCTACACACTGCGTACATCTAACTTTCACTGAATAATGCTTAAAAAGTGTCAATTAGCGTTATTTATGACACTTTTGAGATTTATAGTCAGACTGGAATTTTTTTCCATTTTTTTCTTTTTTTTCCGGACCCCCGGAAAATTTTCCATTTTTTTCCGGAAAAAAACATTTTTTTCCGCGGAAAATTTTCCGGTGCACAACCCTGGTCTCTACTGTCCCCTCTTTTGTTCAATCGTTCAATCTTTTTTTATGCCGATCTGTCATCGAGTTTATCAAGTCTAACGTTGAGTAGATATGCTGATGATACAAGCATACTGTGTCACAATACAGACATTGAAGGCGTCTGCCATAACCTCAGTTTAGCATTTGACCTCGTTCAAAAACACCTTCAATTGAGTTATTTAAAACGTGATCAAAACGCAGTTTATTTTAATAAATAGCAGTTTTAACATTGATATCAAACTAGGCAATGAAATTATAGTCAACTGATTCAATAAAGGTTCTCGGATGGATATATATTACAACCAAAACTGGAAGTTACAAAGCAAGTATCCACCATGATCCAAAAAGCAGCCGCGACATTGGCACAACTACGCCAGATAAGAAACTTACTTCGAAAACATGCTAGTTGTATACAGAATTTAAGTCCGGTGTCATTTAGAGTTTGCATACGAACATTTAATTGGAGCCCCTCAAATGCAGCAATTACGACTTGAAAGATTTCAGAATATCGCCTTACGTCAATTACTACATACGTATCCCGTGCTATGATTCAGTCAGAAAGACATGTAATATTGACTCATTGGTGGTCACTGGTCAGACGTTTCAAGAAATCAATGCAACAACCTACAGTGTAATACGCGAAGGATTGCCATCATATTTACAAAGGCTCTTTCTGTTGGCCAATTTGTCACACAGCCAGCGACATGCCTAATTGTTGATTCTGCCAAAGTTTCGAACAGAGGCTATGAGAAAATCTTTCACAGCTTTTTGCTCAATAGAATGGAATGAGATGGATAAAAGTCTGAGAAAAGCCGAATCAGTGTCAGAATTTCGAAAACTTCAAAATAACTTTTAATCAATACTAATTTAGCTAACGGACGAGCTATAGCACATGCATTTTCGACAAAAAATGTTTAGTAGTAGTAGTTAGTAGTAGTATTCAGCACTAATATACACATACCTGTATATGCAATATGCTTTCACGAAAGATAAAAGTAAGAAAAACTTAAACCATAGTCTATGGTTTGGTCCATAGAGTTTGCGAGGCTCTGCGGACGGCAGCCCCCAGAAAAAATTTGGAGATATTTCTGATTTTCATGCTTTGGTTTTTCTTGCAGACGTTTCGGTTCTAGGAAGTTATTGTGGCCGTACTAAAAAATCCAGAGGGAGACTGTTGTGCGAAATTTCAGTTGGGTAAATATCCGGCAGGGGTGGGAACGCCCCTGTGGCATCACTTGCATTTCCTTTAGTCTATAAAATGGACTCTAGGATTAAGGCTTTACCCACATCAATCCATATACGTAGGTGGTAGGTATTCTGATGTGCGTGGGCAGTGAAAGTTTCCAGTCCCCGAAGCTGGACTGGCGGCTGGGCAGTTGAACTGGAAGAGTCCCCTGGCCTGAGCTATATTTACTTTTATCAGAAGCGGAACGGACAGTAAGTACCTAGCGGAGGAGAGGAGAAGGCACACAATCTCCTAATGAACTCTATTGCTGTCTCTGAAAGGCCTGATTACGTTGAATTTTCTTCATATGTAATCTATACCCTTTTTAGTGGTCATTATGGATGATATATACGCACGTTACGTATGTATATATGTATGTAGATTTTAGTCTGCTATATTTTATGTGCTTTAGCTGATTCCGTTTTCGGGTGCACTGATTTCATTTTGGTTGATTGGTAGTGGGCTACGTATACACTTATATGTCTACGTCTCCACGTTGGGTGCTTAAAGGCTTGATACGTAATACTTTATATGGTGGAAACTAAAGGGATAATGTATTTTGTGAAAAAGTGCTACCAACTGTTTATTCAATCTGTTTTCTGTTTTGTGGATGATTATATTTTAGGTATAAGAGCAATATATAATTCAATAAGAGCGGACACCAGTAAGAGCGGACACCCTTTTTGGTAGATATTTTTTATCCGTATTATTAATATTTAATATTTGCGTGACGGATGTTTATTTTTTTAGACGAATTCAACTCGTACGTAACCGTGAAATTGCAGAATGTCAAGTCGAGCACAATTATGGTGAAGGGAAATCATCCGTGCTGGGAACAAGAGTTTGTTTTGTAAGCTAGTTCATTTCGACGCATTAGTTATTAATGTGTTATTAATAGCTTTTTATGTATTATTTATAAAAGTTATCAGCACATTCTGTCCGGATTTGCTTGAGAACTTAACTTACTTGAAAACTATTCTGGTTGTGAGGGTAGAGACTTTTTTATCGTTCATGGGATCAAGAGTACATAATAGCGTCTCATTCTATATAGAAGAAGAGTGAGACACTCTCCAGCCTGCCTGTGTTCTAGCACAGGCAGATGCGCTGGTCGTTTTCAGGCTACATGTTGACATTCTATGCAACATGTGACTGGCCAATCAGAAGCGAGCTTCTATACTCTGATTGGCAGACGCCTGTGCACGTGCTCCAATCATAAAACGGGATAGGGATAAAGCTTAGTAACTCATTATTTATTCATAGTCTGCTTGTAAAAACATTAAAAAAGGTTTGCAAATACCTTTGGGGACATTTTGGCAAACTTTCAGCGAAATTGATTGAGAAACTTTGAAGAAATTCAGTAAAGTTTATATCTCAAAAGTTTCCAAATCAATTTCGCTGAAAGTTTGCCAAAATATCCCTAGAGGTATTTACAAACCTTTTTTGATGTTTTTGCAAGCAGACTATGAATAAATAATGAGTTATTAAGCTTTTATCCCTATCTTAATGCTTATCAACGCATCAGCGATTATATACTAAAGTGTGTTACGCAGGGAATCTACGCGCTGATTGGCCAGTCACATGTTGCATAGAATGTCAACATGTAGCCTGAAAACGATCAGCGCATCTGCCTGTGCTAGAACACAGGCAGGCTGGAGAGTGTCTCACTCTTCTTCTATATAGAGTGAGAAGCTATTATGTACTCTTGATGGGATCAATCAAGAATCTTATTTTTAAAGTAACTGCAATCGAATGTCACGATTTTTGCCTCAATTTACATTTTTGCATTTTGTCATTATTGCATTTTAGTGAGACAAACCGTCTTGACCAGGGCATGATTCTGGAGGTTTGGAACAAGGGGGTGCTGTGGGACAAGATGATGGGAGTATACTTCATGCCGCTCACCACCATACACTATTCCAATGAAGTAAGCTGAAGACTAACACAAGTTAACATCACAGATGTACATTGGGAGGGGGGGGGGGCGGGGCATGCCCCCTTCCCCCAGACTTGAGACTTCTGGACAAGTCTCTCTCAGATTTAATCCATCATCGGGACAAGTACCCCTCTTTACTGCTGAGAAAGATTCCCGAAAACTCAAAATTCGCCCCAGATTGCTGTAAAATGCTTCAAAAATGTTCCCGAAACATCGTGACACGACCACCTGAAATTTCAAAAATCCGGAACAAGCCACCCCCAGACTACCCCTAGGCCATGGTACATAATATATGGTGAACATCTGAACACTGAACACAAAGACTCATGTTCGATTCTCTGGTAATTGCGACAAAGTTATGTACTTAGGAAAACATTGAAAATTGTGAATTTTTACTTTGACAGTTTTGCGAGACAAAAAAATATTTGCGAAAACTTTAGTCTGGCTATTGTTTCGTAATGAGTTCAGATTAAAATGTTTTTTTAAATTTCATTATAATTATTAATTAATTCATCATTTAACTTAATTTGAACTCTATAGTGTTTTTGGTTCGATATTCCATTCCTAAACTCCTGCCCTAAATAAATCCAATCAAAATCGTTTAATGTGAGCCCTTAAAACCGTAACTGTTGCAGAAATCAGAGATATGTATGTAAAATTTTTTAATTAGAAAAATGAGAGTTTAATTTTAAACTGCTTTTTTTTGTAATGCGCAAAGCCAACTATTCATAGCATGAGTTTTACAAGTACCCTATTGCTACGTTATCACTAAAATTGAAAAGGTTGATGTCAGAGATGTTATTGTCACAGCTGTTTTTTTGTTTCAGGAGGGTGCTGGTCGGTGGCTGAATTTGGACGCTGAGCTGGAGATCAGGAATGGAGAGGTCGTGGGCACCAAAGTTGCAACCCCGCACAGTCTTCTTGTCGATGCCAGATTTGAGCTTCCGGCTGGTAAGATAATATATCCTTTCGTTTTGATCAAAATCAGACAGGAATTGCTGAGCCCGGAGACAAAACAGGTGGCGTGATTTTCGTGACTGCGCGCTCCCGGTACTCTTCATGCTGGCAGTTTGGTCTTTTCGTAATGAAATCACCTGGGCCGGTATTCATAAAAGTCGGGATAAAAAGCTCGGCTTTTTATCCGTAAGTCTGGCTTGAAAAAGCCTGGTTAAAAAGCTAGGCTTGTGCGCAAACCTGGATTTTTATCCGAGCTTTTTGGGGTTTTTGAAAAAATCAATAAAATATGTGTAGAAGCCGGGATTAAAATCCAAGCTTGATTTTTATGATTACCATAAGCTCGGCTTTTTATCCTAGCTTTTATAAATACCAAAAAGCCTGGATAAAAAGCTGAGCTTGGTTATCAAGAGTGCATAATAGCGTCTCACTGCCTATCCGTTTTATGATTGGAGCGCGTGCACAGGCGTCTGGCCAATCAGAGAATAGGAGCTTGCTTCTGATTGGCCATGCACATGTTGCACAAAATGTCAACATGTAGCCTGAAAACGACCAGCGCATCTGCCTTTGCTAGAACACAGGGACTGGAGAGTGTCTCACTCTTCTTCTATATAGAGTGAGACGCTATTATGTACTCTTGGTTTTACTTTTATGAATATGAAAAGCCGGGATTTTAAGCCGGGCTTGGTGCAAGTCAGGATAAAAAGCCGAGCTTGCACTTTTATGAATACGGGTGCTGGTTCTTTTTGTCTCCATGTCCAGCATTTTTGGTCAGTTTTTAGTAACATCGAATGTTCGATAATACTAGTAACGCCGCGAATACTAGGGCATCGTGATTGGTCCTGGACTCCTGCGTAACCGGTAATACAGGTCGGTGCTGTGCAGAATCAAAGCAAACGCTACACATCTCCTGCAATTTATTACCGGGAATACTTGCGGAAATGCGTTACTTCGTCGTGTATGCTTCCGCCGTTGGCTTCAAGATATGCAGTGCGTGGCTCGAGTTATGTGGATGCTTGCTGAGTTGGCTGTGTCATATTTATTGGCTATTACGTTACTCTTGGTCACATGTAAATATCAACAACAAAAAAGTACATGTCGAGCATTTGAAATTGCTTGATTTTCGTTTGACTTTCTGACTGCTAGACTTCCATCCTCTGTCAGTTTATGAAAGTTTGGACCGTTCACAACTATGTTATCTTCTGCTACATCTTGACGGTGACGCATCGTCAGCCTTGATTTTGGTCAGCGTTGCATGCTTCTGATGTCATTTCTCGATTTCATGTAAAATTCGTTCGTTAAGCCGAAGCATAGAATCTTGCGAACTTGGTGTAGCTGCTTGATAACGTAACATGAAGTGTCAATCCTACAGATGTGGTAGGCGGTGCTCAACGCTGATAATCATAACCACATTATGTAACATATTGTGCGGACAAGAGAAACTTGTGTCCTCGATGTGCTAAAATAACAGAGTAACCCACATACAAGTGGACACACTGTTTTACCCGGTTCCTATGGCATTAGCCCATCAGCTGTGCAGATGGATTGTTGGTGCGGTATTTGCGGAAACTGTGACAGATAGACCAGAAGTGCCGGAGGATGTTAACTTGATACCCGTTGCGTTTCCGGAAAGCTTTCTCTACCTGTAATATTAACGAATTTCCGACCGTCATTTTAAATAGGCGAGATCGCAAATTTGTTAATTGTATTTGTAACAGTATCCCCTATGTCTATTGATTCCTATTCCTGCCTCTTTTTTAGGTCAAATATTTGCCAATTGAAATCTATCTCTGTTCTTCTATGCCAGTGCGCAACTGTTTCCCAAAGCATGGCGTGGTTATAGTTTATGGAATGAAACAATTTTTTATAGACAAGTTTGGGGTTAAGTTGTAGAGTTACACAAGATTTGTACAGGGACACGAATTTTGAGTAGTTTTTTTGGGAGTTAAATTCAGTCACTTTGCCAGTGAGTGAGGGTAAATTCAACATTCAGCACAACTAAGACCAGATCCTTAACTTTAACTGTACAATTATAACGATAAGCTTTTGTATACATTTTTGCTTATCGAACATTATTATCACAGTGGTACACAGCGTGCACATAGGTCAGTTGGCCAAAAATTCTAGACGGCCAAAATTTTGAGGACCCTGTTTCTTCATCGCCAAATTTGCGTAAATATTTTTGAACAAATGCCGTTTTTACCCACTTTTGCTCAGATTTTTGGGACCACCCACTGATGAGGGGGCGGATTCCCCAACATTCTCCATCATACACTGTTATTAGTCTTCAGACTGAAACTGTCAAATCAGGCTTGGCTGTCTACATGATAATTCGAACTGACATTATGAAAGGTGGGTTGAAAGGTTGAAAGGTCAGATCTGATCGACGATTTTGAAACTTAGCTAATTCATAATCCGTTATAGTACATACTACATAGCTAGTTTCGACTTTCGATCATTTTAAGTGGCTGTAAAATGTATGCCTGATTTTTGATTTTGATAGCAAGCGAACTAGCAAGTCATTATATTTGGTAGTTTAGACCTTTTATAGTCAGCATAGAAGGTTTAATGATTAATTTTTGAAGTATAAAGCTTTTTTAGTGAGCCTCATGATTTGCGTTATATCATAACATCTGAGCCGTAAAACCAAAGATAAAATTTGATTAAAAAGTCATTTTCTATTACTTGGTTTTGAATCCTAAAATTATATTGAGACCTAACGAAGATTCGTTCGTGACAATCCTTTTTGTGCAGGCTAAAAGAAACATATGGCTTTTTAAGGATTACTAAAAGTGCACTTCTGTTTGTGACACTTAGCTTTCCATGTTCCATTATATTATTATAGTGTTCTAGAAACTGACGAAGTGGTGTGCACGCCGCTGATTTAACGTTTATATATTGTGTATAGTACAAGTTGTTATGGAAAGCTCCAAGCATATTTTTCAGCTGTTTTTTGTGCGAAATGTTTGGACCATAGTCGTAATTCTCACGGTGTTGGATTTGGATATTCAGTATCGAAATCCGTACACATTTATCCACGGAGACATCTGGGAGTGTTACCAGTAAATCTGCGAATTAGGTGCCTATAATCCTATAAGGATATTTTCCACAACTAGTGAGAAAGGCTTGTCAATTTCGACTTCTACACTGCTGTGCTGGATCTCGGCTCATGCCTTGCTGTAAATTACGTCCTATGACATTTTCGTCCATAACTACATCACGAAAACCTTCATTGCATTGTCCTTGAATTGTTGAGTCAAAAATTAATGTCATTTGGTATATATATACTTCCAAATTGTAAATTTTATTAATGCTAGAAATAGAGTGAGATCCAAGTTTGGATCAAAATGAAAATTTAGGAGTAATGAAGACGTGTATGCATAATTGATTTCATCCGCAAGAATGACACACCACTAGCAGCCTGTTGCCCTTAAATATGTTCATAAGCAGTTGTACTCAAATATCACTGCTCCTATATGTATATATAGCCGTACAGTTTTTGCATTTTTGTACTACTCAGACCACTGTTATTTGCCTTGTATGGTACCGGCTTACACAGACTGTAAGCATTGCAGTCTCCCAGTGCAATAATTGCAGCTTTGCGTTTTGCGCAATTTATAATTGGCCTTAGTGAACATTGAACACTGTCCTTTGTGTTTTTCCGTAATTCTTTTTATTCTTTTTCACGTATATGCAATATGAGTTTTTTGGGCTGTGGTGTGATCTATGTCTTACCCTGAATCCGTTAATTTGTCAATTTTTACCTTTTTGTATTCATAATTTCTAGTCCACTTCTGGGATCCACAGATAATCGCGTCGTACTCTACTACCGTTTTTGCTTCTATGTTTTCTTATACAATTAACGCTTACGTACTGATTGCTGAATACAGTATCCATTTTTTGGATTCCACCCCGGTCTCGTATTTTAAAAATTTAAATGCGGAGTTTTGTTAATCAAAAATTACCGTTTTATACAAATAGTGTTGTTTCCGAGACTTTTCTGCAAATTCATGGAAATTAGTTTCTTGAACTACTACTTGTCAGACAGTTTTGTCTTTAGATTCTTTTGCTATGTCTATCTAACTACCGTGTACATTTGCTTCAATATTTTAAAATGATAAGTTTGTAGGTTTGCATAATGCATATAGTGTATTTAGTCTATCTAATTCAGTATTTTAGAAGCTCTACTGTTGCTAGTTATCTTTTACATTTGCTATTAATACAAAGCATCTGAATTTGTTTTAATCTCCGAGTGAAGTCCTGAGATTATCAAACGTGTGATTCCATATTTTATGGGTACTGTTGTGAAGCGAAAGCGCGTTGGTCTGCCTACGGTCAGTCGACGGGCGTCTAGCGTTAGTCGGTCGACGTCATCGGTTAGTCGTAACAGACGTAGACTGACGGTCGTATTTGATCCCAGCTGTGTCCACTCTACTTCGGCTGAGCACTCGCCCGTGCGAACCCCCCCAGTATCCGCCCAAAGCTCCATTCCCTCCCCTCCAGGCTCCGCTACGGGGGTTGATGATGAGTTCAGACGTTGGCTGCGCGATTACGGTCTAACCGACAGCTCTATTGCTGTTTTGCTTCGTAATGGATTTGATAGTCGAGAGCTGGTGCAGAATTTGGCCGATCCGGCTTTCGTAGCTTTTATCGAAGAACTTACTTTTCCTAATCTGGCACAAAAGCTGGTTTTCATGAAACTGTTGCGAGAATTGCGTGAGAATGTTGTGGATGAGTCTGTAAACGTGAGAAACTCGAGCGCTAGCGTCAGTAGGTCTAGCAGTCGTCGATTACGCCGAATAAATCACCACACGTACGGTATTTTGCGCCGAAAATCGTCATCCGCAAACTTTCCGCTAAACTCTTGCTCCCAAAACGATCTTAGACGTAGTCTTAGTCGAGGTTTGTTACCCATTATTCCATATAAACGTCAACGTGATGGATATAAAGCACGGATGACAAGTATACATAGGAGTCTGGGGTGGGACGGTGGCTATTCTCAGATTTGAAATTTTGAAACAAGCCTCCTTTAGATTGCAGCTATATTTATTTATATATCAGCACAACCACTTTTTTGCTGCTGAAAAAAAGTTGCCCTGAAATTAAAATTTTGCTCCTAATGGCTGCTGATCCAGATGCTCTAAATGCTCCAGAAATGAACAAAATGGGGAAATAATAAGAATTTTTTTTAAAATGGTCAAAATTTCGCGAAAAAAGTGGGAAAATTTGAATTTTTGTGCGTTAGTCTCCTAAAGGTTGGGACAACTCTAGTTCCCTCTAAAATTTTTTAGAAATCCGGCACTAGAGCCCTGTGTACATATTGTCCGGATATAGGCTACTAACGTACATAGGGCAGGCTTAAGTTAATCCATGAAATTAGCTAAGTTCTTTATTTAGATAATTAGAGTTTTCTCAGCCATAATTGGCTTACATGGCGTAGTTGCGCACTTTTTCGTTTCTAACTAACTTTATGATAGCTACAGTTGAGTCAGTGTGTAATAAAGATGTGTGTGTCTAAGTTAGGTTTTATATTTTTTGTCTAGAACAGTACTAACTACATTACTGAAACTATAAACGTTAATAGTGACAATGCTTTTTGTGTAGTAATCCATAAATGAAGGAATAATTAATAACGATCTTTGCAATGAGAATGAGGATACTTCATTGTGGATGTGCTGATACTCTGCTGCGTTGGTACTCGGTACTCCACTCATGACTCATTGCCCATCAAACGTAGATGATCTCGCATATTCTGTGAAAATAATAATGAGAGATTTCTAATGATAGTATAATTATTCTAAACATAGTAGTTTGTATAGTCATTAAATCAGGGTTTTTTTGTGCAAAACCTTGTGCAAATGCACACTTTTTTAAAATTTTGCACACAAAAATTAAAATTTTGCACAATAATGCACAGTGCCCGATGGGCCTGGGATATGCAGAAAATGCACTGTTTTTAATGCAAAATCGAAAAAAATTCTGGGGGCTGCCGCCCCCGGACCCCTGCATTTACTGAGATCACTAGCGGCATCATCAAAGGCGGCAGCTTTTTATACTGCTTTTTGGCAAATGGCGCATGATTTGCGCAATTGCTGTTCAAATTGCTAGAGGTTTAGTTTTCTAAAAATCGTGTTACACGTTGTCAAAAACCATAAGTCTCTAGCTCCCAGACCTCCACAAACTACGTCATCTACGTTTCTAAACTAAATTGTCTCACGAAGTGGGGGGGGGGGGGAATTGCTCCAGTAAACCTGAAAAATTCCTAGATCTGCCGCTGATATGATTTGATGTATATAACGTAACAAGGGCATATTATATATACCAAGGGAGGATGTTGAAAATTGTTGCCCCAAAAATTTTTTCTTTGTAAAATTTTACACATTCTGCCCCCTTTGAATTTTATGGCCCCGTCTTTAATTAACCAAATTTTGCCCGAGAAATAAAAAAATTTCTGCATTTCCAGGGGACTGCTGTCCCAGATCTCAGCAACGACCCAGGTTCCTAAAGAAGTGTTGATGAAATTTTATGTTTTTCAATGCAAAATTTATTCCAAAATTCTACAATAGCTCTGGCTTCTTGGGACTGCCGCCCCTAGGCCCCGCAATCACCAAGATTCGTCAACAAAGTGTTGCTTAAAGTTGCTTTTATAATGCAAATTTTATTTCAAAATTCCATGACAGCTGTGGCTTCTGGCGGCTGCCGCTGCCGCCCCAGACCTCCGCCAATTATGGCCTACACATTATTGCAAGATTAAGTCAAAGAAGGTAGGTCGGCTTGCCCTCGGTCAAAAAATTTCTTGGATCTGCATCTGACAGCCATTGTGCTAATGCTAGTAATTTCCAATATTTAGAATTTCAGCACATCAACATAAACAGCAGCAACCAGCAAGGGCGTACCCAGGCTGGACGAATGATGGGAATCCGACCCCGAAATTTTTTCCAAGTGATTTTTTACACACGGGTGCCGCCTTTGGTTTTTATGGTCCGGCCGGAAAAATTTTCTAATACGTCTCTAAATGACCAAATTTGGCATAAAAATCAAAATTTTCCCCAATTTTTTTTCTGGGGGCTGCGGCCCCCAGACCCCTGCGACTCTGTGGCTTACTAGGCCTTGTTATTATATATCTTTCATCAAAGTCTATGCAATATGCATGTATACACGAGTACATTATGCAGCATTTACATGTCTACACGAGTATATTATGCTACATTTACTTGTGTTATATACACTGTCTGATGTGACGTTACTATCTTTTGTTTTAATTTTCTATCGGAAAAACATACGTCTCCAGTTGACCTAATTGGGCCTAAAAATTGGGAAAAATCTTCAATTTTTTTCTGGGAGCTAGCAGCCCCCAGACCCCTACACCTTTTTGGTTTAGTAATCTTGCGTTTGTAAGGCCTTTTATGAGTGTTAAAATTGCTAAAAGGTGCCTTTTCACCCATTACAAAAAATTAAAAATTCATTCCCTCCCCTCCCCCGACATTTTTTTGGGTACGCCACTGATACGTACAAAACGTATAACGATCTGGAGGTATAAAAACGCGTATATTTGCTTCTATATAGGCGAAGAAAACACATTTATAGTTTGCACAGGAAAATAAAATTTTGCACACTAAAATTAAAATTTTGCACAATTATGCACACAAAATTTTTTGAAAAAAAACCCTGCATTAAATAGTAGTTTTGTCTAATTTTTATGCCGATATAATTGCATATAGACATTTGTCTAATGCGCCAAAAGTTTGTTGGTTATAGACCTTAATCTTCTGCTGAAACGGTTGAATATTTTACATATAATTTTGTTGCAGATATGGATCCGGAAGAAGCAGAGCAGTTGCAGAAGAAATTGAACCAACTGAATAATATTATGGATCAAGAGGTAATTAGTTGTACTCTCATTTCCTGAGTAGACTTGATTAAACAGCCTAAGAGGTCACCTTTTTCTAGAACAGTTTTATGAGTAAAGATGGCAAAAAACAGAGCAGGCACTGCATGAAGCAGTAGTGATTACAGTCTTGAGGTTTAGTAACGAATGACTTGAAAAAACTAGTGGAAATATGAACTATTCCTTTAGAAAATGTGTATACATACTTTGCAATGGTATTTTCGGACTTTTTCATTGTAAGTCACAGACTTTTCAATTTTTTGGTGCATTTTGGTGGGAGTTAAATTAAATTAAATTGTAAACGCGGCATAATTTTGAGGAAACGCACACTTATGTGCACTGTAAGCTGTTTTTTTTCTTTTTTACTGCAGTAACTTTTCCTTATTCCGTTCCGCTTTGCCAGATTGCTCGACGCATTGAGATCACATGGTGGGCTCCTCAGAGTCAGCCCAGCTAGTTCAGTTCTTTAATTTTGTCCTGTACGGTTCTCGTCTTCAGCAGTCAACCAGTTCGACTTCCACGATTACGGTGCATTCATACTTACAGCCGTATGTCCGTCCATCCTAGATGATTACGAAATATCAATGCCACAAACTGCACCTCGACACTATTTGTGATTTGATTACTTCTTAGCTTGCCGGCTGAACAGACATACGGCCGTAAGCATGAATGGACCGTTACCGTTAAAATAACGTTGCTTTGTTCCCATTCACCCCTTTCGCACGTCATGTTTTCGTAGCTGTCCTTATATTTACAGTAGGTCAGTCGTGTCTGCTATGGGGTCTTTGTGAAAGTTTGTTATTGTGTGAAGTAAGATAAGCCCGTTAGAGTACTTAAAGGGATTAGTAACTGACTGGCTCAAATGGTTAGAGCGCTGTTCTGCAGATCCGTAGATGGGTGGTTTGAATCCCCCCTGGGTCATTTCGATGCTGATGCTGCTTTTCTTTCAGTAAGAATCCCTTCTCTTTTTCGTGACAGTCGCACGCGTGTGAACTGTGAACTTTATAGACCTTCCAGTAAGCTTCGTGAAGTTTGGTAGAAATTGTCACTGTATCAGCATTTGATTGAGGTTTGCTAGCGGTAGAAGCCTCTAAACTGACGGCCGTTATTCTGGTTTATGATTAGTGTCTTTGTCAAGTTTACAAAGCCTGGCTTTTTCCAGGCCCACTCTGACATTCTACTTCAAGTGCACTACCAGTAAATTAAAAGTTTTGCATTAGTTAATTTTTATTAAAAGTTCGAGTCAATGTATATAGCGGTGTGCTGAACTTGTGTGGGCTTCTCTTTTTACTTCCATGCAAAGTGTGTATTTCAGTAAGATTGAAATCCGAACGGTTTTGTTCGGTTTGTGTTTACTGATCGAATTTTCTTAATTTTTTCAACTACTGTTGAAATTTCGCAGATAGATTGTTATTTAACAAAACTTGAAACTAAAAATTAATTACTATAATATTGATTTTGGTTGCTTATGTATATATATTGATTTTGGTTGTTTTTGTGTTTTGTATGAATAAGGTGGGAAATATTCTGATTATTGCCTTCATGTCATCGGGCCGCTAAGAAAGACAGCTCCATAGGTTCGGAATGGAACCAAGACAAGACACTTTTGTCCATTTCAAAAAATAGGGATAATACATCTAGTCTCATGTTTGAATTGAGAAAAGAGGACTAACGAAAGGTAAACTCAAACTCTTAATTCTTTTTAAGACGTTCTTTTCGAATAAAATGTATTTATATTTCGTACGCTCACGTGTTTGATTTACACTGGGTTGAAGTTAAACCCTTTTGTGAATCTTAGGTTCACAGTCACTGGACTGGGCGTGAAGATTTAGGGCGAAAACATTGTCTTCTATGGGACAGAAAATTTACACTGGAATCAAAATCTTTATTTCAATTCTAAGGAGCTTTGTGGGTTTGCAGGGACAGGGGACAGGGCGCACGAAGACGAAAAGGCTACTATTACCAAGAGTACATAATAGGGTCTCGCTCCATAGAAGAGGCAATATTACAGATGTACTCTTGCATAGATACTCTACACGCTCAAAGTTGAAAAAAAAACAGAGTGAGCAATTAATATTGGTATCTGTATTCGTGAAATATTCCACTGCTGCGGTAATTCTAGTAGCCCTTCGCTCTGTGCTGTGCTTCCCGCTTCACTATTCTAATATTTACAAAATATTGACAAACGACTGAACAAGCGCCACGTGCAGGCTTATTAGCGAATTTTTCCAATATGTAGTCGTATGCTACTGGGCTTGGGTTTTTTATTTGTGAAATTTTTTGTGGTGAAGCGAGTCAATGTTTGGTTAAGCTTGCCTAGGTGTTCCCTTGTTACAGTCTTCTCTTCATGTACATTTATATTTTCTATATGATGTTTAGGCGCATGTGTGTGCGTGTGAGTGTGGTTGCGTTTCATATAATTGGGGCAAATATTAAATGGTCAAATTCTGATTGGTCCGATTTTATAATGAGCTGAACAGATTAAGCTGGAGAAGTTAATTAAAAAAATGGCTAGCTGCCAATTGGACACTAATGAAAGTCTGCCCAAAAAAATGCTGAACCCTAAAACAAAGAAATTGACAGCATTTTCGCTGAATTAACCTTTTTACGGCGTACGATGTGTTGAGTCAGATTCAGCCACATATATTGGTATAGTTTTGGAATAACATAAACAAAAAACAAACTAACTTGTTTTATTTTGTTTTTTATGTATGGAATGATTTTTTGCTAAAGTATTTGTGTTCACATTTTAGTGCTTGTTGGTTGTAGGTAGTTTTTTGTAGTCAAGATGATTTAAATCCTTGGTTAGGGCCTAGTGGGGGTCACACATTGTCAAATTGTCACCGAACTTCGGTGACCGAAGGATAAGAGTTATTGTTGTTGGTGTTTAGCAGCACTGTTTGACCTTGACGATCGGAGGGGGATTGGGCTGGGGGGGGGAAATGTGTCGTTTTTAAAACCCATGTAGGTACACAAACAAGTCAAGCACTTTTATTCTCAGAATAACTAGTTTTTTTTCAAAATTTTTGACATGCTTTATTCTTATCAGTTTTTACAAGCGCCACTGTAAGAATCAGCTTGGGGTTAGGACCGCCTTAAAAACTCTGCCCCCAATGCCACTCAAAATTGGCCTGCAACTGAAACCTTGGTTTGGAAGTTTTTGAATGGTGGCTTCTGTTTTGGTGGTGGTGTTTCTCGCGGCCGTAAAAATTCAGAGGCATGAATCGGCCTTTAAACTGACTCTCAGCTCAGCACTTTGTATATATGTGGCTGGTCAGACTATATCCCAGTTTAGTGTGGAATGTAGCCCTATTTCTTTCTCTCATAAAGTTGTTATAATGTCTGAGAAAAGTTTGGAATATTTGATTGCTGGCGCACCAGCTATTAAGGTCGTTAATGGTGTTGGAAATATCGGAAGTTTAAGAAAACTTTGAAATCACATTATCATTATAAAGTCACATGATGATATTTTATCCGTTGGTCACAAAAATTACCCTAGTTCATTTTCACTCTTTTTTTCAAGTGACAGTGGTGAAACAAACATACACAAACAAAGCTTGTTGTGGTCTATTTTGGGTTATTCAATTTGAGGTATGTATGTAGACTTATTTTTTAGCAATGTTTATTGATGATATACTGGATAGTACGACAAAAACACCTATTGTTCATCATACTCACAGCTACTGTTACCTTCATTTTTGTTAGAAATTACCGTTTTAGCCAGTTTTTCCTACGTTTTATGTTATGAAATACCATTTTATTTCTATCTTCGGATCTGTCTATATTTTTGTCTGCTACACAGGTATGCATATGGATATGTGTATAAGGGGAGGATAGGGGGACCTCCCTTAGGGTTCGGCAGAGATAGGTGATGAAATTATGTGCAAAAGTGAGTTAACTCAAAATGGTTGCTTTTCTGTAAATATGTATGTATGTAGTACATTTTAAACATTTAGGGCATTTTTGGTCGATGAGTAGTGCAGAGGGTCCGCTCAAAATTTGCATGTTTGTATGCATATGTGTATTCATTGTTCGACGATGGCTGAAAGGTCAGAGTTTTTTACTTTTTTGGTTCAATTAGGTTAGGTTGAAAGTTTTTCAGCAAAATGACAAATTTCCGGAATTACACTCATAAGGTTTCAGTGGCACAAGTTATAATAGGATTAATCACTCTGATGCCTTTCTTTTTAGCTGTATTTAGTTTCATTTTCAGTGTAGCTTTTGTTTTGCAGATCCACCAAGTTACGATAATATTATGTACTATTGACTATTGGTATTATCTTGTTTTTCTCTACTTCAATTCTTTGCGATTTTATCACATTTGTCAAAACGGCCGACAGTAGTTATGCTTTTAATGACTGATAGTTTCGTATTTACTTCTAAAACGAGCTATATGCCGGCTCATAGTATACGGTAAGATATAAGGCTTGTTTTTTGTGTTGTCTGTTTATGTTTGCCGGTGAACCGATTGCGCTATTTTTAGGCTCGTGACATGCATTAACATGGGATCCGGGATTTAATGCGTGTGTCCCAAGTTTATGAGAGAGGCTTGATCTTGAATGATTGAGTTTAGCTCATACTCTTGAAATCGTGCTTAAGCGAGCATTTAACGGGGTCATTATTTGGTGGGGGGCTCTCCGGCCCTTTGGGGACCGTCGACTCCTACTCTCCTAGTTGACCGGAAATCGAAATACCCTAAATTTTGTTAAAATTTTGAAAATAAGATCTATTTTTTACCCACTTTTGCCCAAAGTTTTGGCACTCTTTTTTCTCCCCGTATATACAGATCAGAATTAAGGTAAAGTGAAGCCGGCTTCGGCCTCACTTTTCAACGGCTTCAGTTGAAAATGAAGCCGGTTTCACTCTATTTCGGCTTCAATTCAGGTGAAGCCGGGTCGGCTTCAGTGGGGATAAGTTAAGTCAAATTTGTGACAAACTCTATCACCAGCTGTTCGGATTTGTCACAAATATAACCGTGGTTTTGCAAAACTAAATATTGTTTCAATTTTCAGTGTATTCAAAATTTCGTTAAGTTTTAACTTTTAATTTAACAAATACGTATTGTTCTGACTGATCAAAATTTTAGCTGAGCATTTGAACTTTTAAGATTATACATGGCTATTACTACTTGTAAGGGTATATATACATATTATGTACTCTTGCTAGTTGCTATATACTTGTTATGTTATTTAGTTTACCTTCAGAATTCACATTGTTAGTTACTTAATAGTTAACCAAAACTACTATGCTAAGTAGCTAACCTTTACCTACCACTCTACTGTTATTGTAGCGCTTTTAAACGGCTTTGGCGTGACGGCAATCAAACGTCAAGTAAAAGTATTGAAATTAGCCTCTCATTTACATTTCACCTAAAGTTAGTTTTATGGGATGTCTGTCCACGTTGACTAACTTCTCGAGATAATTCCTATTTGCTAGCACTCATCATTTGACACGCTGTAGTCGCTTTGGGGGGGGGGGTAGACTTTGAGGGACACGGCAAAGTTTTGTTACATAATATAATTTTGATTCTATGACAGTAAAAGATGCATATCATGTAGATATTTTCAATATGCAAGAAAATCTGTCGACGAAAAATTTGTTTTCTAGTAGGCCCCTCCTTTCCGCCATTAGAAGACTCCAGGCAGGTCAGTTTACACCGGGTCAGCAGGTCACAGCCGCAGACGCATAACTCTCGACACACAAACCCACAACTCTCTGCAACCCGAGTTTCTACTACTGCTGGGTTGTAGTAAAGTAAGCCACAGGTAAAGTTCTCTAGGCAGTTAGCCAGAGCTTGGAAACCCGCAAGTTCCCACGCTTGTCAGAACAGATGCAAGCGGAGGGGGATGGAGCAATCTCCCCAGATTATAAATTTATAACAAGGAACGAAAATGATCAGAATTTGTCAAAAGCTCATCTTTATTAAAAAGTTAGAATTTTTACCGTTTTGAGAGTTAATGTCCCTCAAACGTCGGGACAACCCCCCTTCCCCAGACTTAGACTACGTGTATATTATCTTGTTAGTTGTCAGTTAGACGGGAGCCTGATTGCCGACCTCAAAATGCTTATCTTTTACTGAAAACTTAGTGCAGAAATCTAAAGGATCAGCTTGCGAGAGAGGGGGTGAAGCTTAATGACCGGAAGCAGTAGCATCACCAGTATCAGTAAAAGCTACAATATCAATACTAAAGTTGCGCTATAAATAAATGCACATTTTATGTTAAATTTATAGTAACTGTTAATTAGAATGGTATGTATTTTTAACTTAGAATTAGCTTTAATAAACTAATTAAAACAAAGTACCAATGTCTTGTTTTGCAAAACCACGGTTATATTAAGTGACAAATCCGAACAGCTGGTGATAGAGTTTGTCATAAACTTGACTTAACTTATCCCCACTGAAGCCGACCCGGCTTCACCTGAATTGAAGCCGTAATAGAGTGAAGCCGGCTTCATTTTCAACTGAAGCCACTCAAAAGTGAGGCCGAAGCCGGCTTCACTTTACCTTAATTCTGATCTGTACTGTATATCTTTGATTTCACCTTCTTGAGCCCAAATTTTTTTGAAATTTTTTTATCTAATATTTTCATTTAATATTATTTTTTATCTAATATTAATAATAGTATATATTTTCAAGGTTCGGAAGTTTTTTATGTAATTAGATGTATGTATGTACTATGTACATATTGTCAATTACATAGTTCTGGCGGTAAGGCAGTAATGTCCTACGGTCGCAGTTATCCTTTTCGATAAATGCTAACTAGGTCACGTGAAAAGCTATTTCCTTTGCCTCAAAAATTTTGAGACTGCATCAAGACGTTCCCGATAAACCTTAGTTATATTTATAAAGACTAACGGCTAAGTAACAGGAACGCAGGAACTAGGAAGAGAAACAGACAATAACCAAGACAAAGAGCAAAGCTCAGGTACAGAAAAATAGTTTGAGGTCGATTAGGCATGTAGGCACCAGACATTTTTCCTGCCGCCGCCTCAGCGGCGGCAGGTCTTTATACTGCTTTTTGGCATAAGCTGGCCAAGAAACAGTTTGTATGATTTGCGTGTTCAAATTTTTGTTTGGCGGGGGCTTATTTTTTAAAGTTGCTTACAATTGGACGAAAACTGCAGTACTAATTTTTTGAATTGTAATAAGTTAAAGTTGTATAAGTTATGTATCTATTGCGATTTTTATTTTTAGTAATCTATGAGGTAGGATTTTGAAGTTTTAAGCTATGATGCCCCCTTGGCCATAATTTCGATGTGGTGTGGCGATGTTGTCATTTTTTAGCAAAACGTATACATTATCTAATCCAAAACATAAATTTTGAGCTTAAATTTCAGTCAAGGAAGGGGTGACATAATGTCTGGCATGAATAAATGTTACCAAAACATTACTTAATAATCAACAATGAATTAATAATTTTGTACTAATGAAATTATTAATTAACTTTAATTATCAATAATGAAAGAAGCAAAACTAAAAAACTAAGTGATTGCTTCAAATGACTGCCAAAGATTGATACAGGCATATCCACGTCACAAAATTTTATCCAATTTTGACTTCACCTTGCAATTAAAAACTTATATAATAATAAATAAATAAATAAAGGTGTACATAAATAAGTAAATAAATGTGGTGCTCTGGGCGGGGGTTCGCCGAATTGAGATGACGAAACATTTTTGAAAAGTACTAATAATTATTCGAAAATTTTACGCGGCAGGGACAAACTTAGTGTAAGTATATACTGACTGTTGAAAGCTGAAAATTACTAAAAAAATTTGCATGAAACTGCTGCTTGTTGACGTAATACCCGTGAATTGAATTATAAACAGCTATTACGCATACAAAAGGCGCAGCCTCTGTTAGTTAGCTATAGTCTCGGTATAATAGCAGTTTATCGAAATGTAGACAGGTGCTATCATGCAGCTGATGTTTGCTTTCGGATCAGCATTGTAGATTTGGTATATATGTGTGCTTGATACCTGTATATACAGTATAGTCCTTTATGGATCAGCTTGGTGTTTTTTGTCTGACTATACACTGCTGTACTTTTCTAGAATCTTTACTGTATTGCGTAGGTATAGTTAAATCTGCACAGACTTTTTGTTTAAATTAGAGCGCATTCTTTAAAGTAGGCACATTTTTTGCAAAAGCTGTAGATTATAAACAGTTTTTCTTAAATTTTTCACCCCTCCCCCGCCCCCGCCCCCAGCAGTAATATATATAAATTTAATCGAAGATTCAAACAACCACGTGTTCATTCACCCTATTGCGGGCTAAAACTGTCTGTTCAAGCATTTTTCCTTTGCAGTAGCAAAGCAACATTAGATATGTTTGTGGGCGTTTTTACAAAAACGGTTTGGCGAGAAAATGTGACGTTCAGCTCTTTTTTATTGGTCGTAAATTTTTGTCCTTGTAATTTGTAAACCATCCAACACTGAAGTTTATATGTATGTTAGCATTTTTGTTACCAGAGCCACGCAAACCAGCATTTTTCGATGGTAAAATCTAGGAACCCTCACCACTTATAGTGACTATCACTGTGTATCTCTAAAATGTCGACAAAACGTGTCAAACCTGTTTTAAGCTTGTATGTAAAACCCATGCGGATGGATGTCCAACGTGGAGTGCCCAATATAGCCTAGTGTAGCCTATGTGTGTGACACCTCATATTACCACCAAACATGTACCCGGGCGCGGTGTCAGTCTTGGGGGTGGGTGTTTACTGGCGCTTGTGCCAGATTTTTTAAAAGTTTATGGGGCGGGTCCCGACCTTTGGGGGACTTAAATTACAAAAACGCCAAAATTTTCGAAAAGATAGAGGGAAAAAGTGACATACATATGTACTTTGGCTACTCCAGGTACATAGGTATGTAGGCTAGCTACTCTTATGACTACACATTATGCAGTCAATCTCCGTCGCACTGTTCTTGTACATATATAGAACATATATACATCATAGAAGCATTTATTTAGATCTTTATGTACAAGTTTTGGCATACATATAATTAACACCTGAAAACGGAAAAGTTTGGCATAGTATGGATTTGTTGACTTCGCTAAGTCCATTTAATTGCTGCGTCTCGCTGTGGAAAGTCTCCGATAAGAGGACCGCAGCAAAGCCTCCCATTTCTGGTTCTGTGAGTATTAATGAAAAGCCGACACCGGTTGCCATACCTGAATTTGAACAAACGGAGGTGAGGTTGATTGTCAATGAACACCAGTTGTACCCACTTTTAATGTCTGGTACTGGTTGTGGTTGCGTCATGTGGAGGTGGGAATCTTGTGGCAACACCTTTAATTTGGAATTCGGATCGATCCAAAACACAGATTGCATGAACTTCAATTTTGTACATTTTGTGCGTTTCATATTGAGCAGTATATACGTACTACTTTCCTACGTGCACCTACCACGTTCTGTGAATATAATAAAAATACTTTAGGGGAAAGTTTGCTGCTGAAATTGTATACTGTTATACAAACTAACTAACCCAACATACATTGACTTTAACAGAAGATTTTTAATCTTTCCCCTACTGAGAGTTACATCCTTTTATTCTCTACTTTTTCTAATGTAGTCTCCCGGTACTGTGTCTGAGTGGTAGATTTTTACCGGCTTCTAGAGGGTATAAAGAACTATAGCCGACTGTGAAACGGGGTCCCTAGTTAGTTTCCACTTAGCTGGACTCTGGGGGGTATTGTGTTATTGAGTCGGTGATACATGCAAATGAAGCTTTAAGTAAGGTAGTTGTTCCTAAGCTGAACAGCTTTATACAAATCCGTGTTTTTTTGTAGTTTCATAGACCTGTGCTGTCTTACTTTACATGTAAACATAGGGCCTATTCCTTTACCGGATTAAACGGACTGGACTTATTTTAGTCCGAGGTTTAGGAATGGCAAATCGGGTTAAATGGACTAAACAAATTAAAATAAGTCAGCGGCTTAATTTTAGTCTGACCTGACCCCATTCCAAAACTACCACTGGACTAAACGGATTTAACATGCTGGCTTAACATTAGCGTGCATACATAGTCAAGTCCATTTAGTCCGATTAAAAAGCAGCGCGCTGAAAGTTAAGTCCGTTTAATCCGGAAGTTTTGGAATGGTAATTTTCAGCTGAATTTTTAAACCGTGTAGTCCGATTAAAATTAAACCTTTAATCCGGTAAAGGAATGGGCCCATAGATTATTAAGAGCAAACAAATCTGCTGTATATATTTGTTGATTGAAGTTTCTGCTTACGAACAAAGTGGGACTTGACATACAAGTATGAACCGTGCTTTAGATTGTTTAGGTCTGTTTTACAATAATAACGGTTTTTTAAAACCAGTTGTTTTGAGCTGGCGTCTGGACATATTCTTATCGACAGAGAAGCGGACAATATGAAGTACAGAAGCTTGAGGGTGGAGGGTACAAGTTCGGTTACCAAGAAAAGCTTTTATCTATAAACGGCCATGTCAATAATATGTACTACATTGCTCATAAGATAACGATCTAACAGGTACCTATAATTACATGTCAGTCAATGAGTTTTATTTTTTTAGTAACTGTTTTTTCCGTTTTCTTTCAGATTCTGACCATCAAAGAGCAGATGCGCAGAGCCCCTTTCGCTCACTGTAAGTCCAGCCATCCAGTCTGTGTCCACGTAATAGTCTTGGTTTCTTGCACTACTTCTATAAAAAAACATAAAAAATGTTTAAACTGTAACCTGTAATTTTTTATGTCATTAAGGGATTTTTAGCCACATTATTGAGTTTCAGTGGTCTATATTTAAAAGTGCTTTCGATTTGTTAGTATTAATTTTAGATGAGTAATTTTTACTAAGCGAAGATATTTTAGGAGCCTATGCATTTTTGCTGTATTTTTAAAATGGCGTTTCCACCTCCGTTGCTACTGTTTTGTGGGATCTCATTTATCTATTTATACTTGCTCTATTATTTTTGGGTTGCACAAATTATTTAATCCCTTGTAATAGATTTATTGTAGGATGTACCTATTCAGAGTTTGGGATGCTGTCAAGTGTCAAGTTTTTCATGCTACAACAGTGGCAGTACTTTTTAAACTTGCTAAATTTTGTACCATTTTTACCAAAATAAAGATATGTATGTTCGCCATTATCTGACAATAGCAAGCTGAACAATGACACAGTTTTTTGTCAAAATGAGACTTGAGCATCAGCTAGAACCAGTCACTTTGAGGCTGCACTGTATCTTATGTTCACCACTCCAGTGACGGACTTTTTTCCGACAACAACAACAACAACACCAACAAAAATTATACCAACAAAAATTATACACTACACACACAATACACTAGAATTATAGTGCAGCCATTTTGTTCTATGTACATGCACCCGCCAAAAAAATTTTCGATGTTGAAGAAATAAATGTTGCCAAAACTTTCAAATATATTATCCCCCCCCTAAATTTCATCCCGAGTCCAACCCTAGCTGGCGGGTCGAGGGGTTACCTCATGCGTCGGTTTGTCTCGCTTGTGGGGCCCGGTCCTGCCCACAGCTCTGAGTACTGACAGGTCGACAATGTCCAAGTAATTTGTGCAGCCTGCCTTCAATTACCTTCTTGGTTGTGATTTTATTTTGAAATGCATTACTTCTAAACATCTTTAGTTACATTACAATATTAATACGCACACTTGGGTGCCCCTTGCTAGAATTTTTAGCGTATGACTCTTCAAACGAATGACTGAATAACTCAAGTTTAAGTTAATTGCGATCTTCTGCTGCTATAAACACTAATTATACTACATAATTCTGAGCCAGGGGCCCCGTGTTACTTTCGTTTGGTGTTTATTTTTGCACTTTCCCTTTGGTCTTGATTTCTGGTTTTGTGGTGTACGCGTAGTTGTGGTGTTGGTGGTGTCTTGTCTGTCCGTTTACTTACTCATTTTCGCAGTTCTATTTTACGGGTTTCATTGCCAAGCCGTTTTAACTAAACTGTAACTATTCAAAAAAATTTTAAATTTTGTTTCAATTCAAGCTAAAATTGTTTTTTTTAAATTTATGTTCCGAGCTCACATTTTGGTCAGACTTTAGTTAATCTTTAGTTAATAGTTAATTAAGTTATTGACTTTTGTTTCAGATAGAATATTTACATTCTACAGCTCTATTTTTTAATGTAATATTGTCCCAATTATATACGTATTTTACGGGTTGCTGTATTTTGAATTTCTTTTTTGGTGTACTGTATTTTGATCATTATATTTTGGGCTTTAATTTATCTTCTTTAATATGCATTTTTTCTTTTTGTGGTATTGTTGCTTGTCAGTGTTTTTTCAGTAAAAAACAATTTATTTTATTGTAATATAACTGGTTTATTAGCGTATAAGCTGAGTCTCTTTAGCGTTAGTTCAGTTTTGCTAGAAAGAATCCAGAATATTTACCAGCTATGGTGATAGTTTCGAATATGTACATAGTACATTTTGGTGAAGCAGATTGTTTTAGAAATTATTTGTAGGTGATTTTTCAACTTGTAAACCTGTGGCAAGCACAACAAACATAGCATTTACAAAATTTCATAAATCTATGGATTCAAAAAAACAAATTGTGCATAACTACAAATTCGAAACTGCCACCTCAAAGGTTTAACAGAATAATTGAGACAGCCATATTCTTATCGGACATCTGTGTGCTTTGGCTAAGTTCGAATGGCCAAATTTCATTCCTACAGCACTTGCCTTCACCAATGTATTGTGCCAAACGATTTGTAGGAGTCTCAAGTTGAGTCAGAGCACTCTTCCGAACGTACGGGCTTTCAGGCACATACTCTAAGAGCGCCAGATGCTAGGCAATAGTAAAGTGATTAATTTTCAACCGTTACTTTTTAGAACAAGCTCCATTAGTTTTTCTGTGGCTGTCGGCGACTGACTACTTAGAAAAATGAATGAGCTTCCAAAGACTGCTAATTTGCTGTTCGCCTTTTATGTCTTCAGATTATGGAGGTATTGTTCCAGAATCTAGTTGTGCTGTCTAGGGTCCAGCAGGTTGTTTGTGCTAAATTTTCCATAGGTAGAACCGTTAGTCATGTCCAATGTGTCCAATGCGGAGCGCGAAATATCCCGTTCATGTACGGTTTTGAGGGGGGGGCGGGTATCCCCCGTCAACTGAAGACCTCGTACTCAACTGGAAGGGGGAACCCCCCCTCAGTTCAACACTCCGTACTCAACTGAGGGGAGGTACCCCCCCCCTCATTTCAAGACACAGAGAAAGACCCCCCTCAGTTCAGTATCTCGTCTTTAGTTGAGGAAGGGGTACCCCCCTCAGTTCAGCACATCAACGAATTTGCTTGTCGATGTCTTGAAAAGAGGAGGGGTACCCCCATCAAAACCGTACATAAACGGGCTATTCCGCGCTCCGCAGTGGACGCAGGCCCGAAGGCACAATAGGAAGAGTGTCATGCTCTTCCTATTGTGTAGTCTTGATGAGATGTATATATATATATATATACCTAATTATGTAGTTATTTAAACTAGATTTGTCGACAGTCGACATGGTGAGTGTAGCTTGCTGAAAAGGATATCGTCTATTAGGTAACGTAAAGTCACGTCAGTGCTGCATAAATACTGTCAAGCGCGAGGCTACGCCAATAGCACCAGGCCGATAGGTTCAAATTCGCGAAACAGAAATGTGGGCGAGTGAGCAACTCCGTCTCTAACTTCACAGAGTTTGAACGAACATGATGGTCACTGATCAGTGAACCTGGGTCAAACACCCTTCATCTCGATGTTTCTATCTTTCATGACAGAAAAACAGTAGCAGTTTCTTGCTTGCCTGATTCTGACCCTGACAGCAACTGAGCAGCTGTGTTGGCTCATGCAAATGGATTGACTGCCATCAGCATTGTTTTTGTCACCCCATTCATCGTTGCCTTGGTAGTTTGGGTTGGCTTGGCTGTGCCTTACTGCCTTGTGCTGTTCCTCCGTTCGTTTTTACATAAGGTGCGCTGACTTTGAAATACACTTTAGGTTTAGTTGGATTAACGTATTCACTAAGACTAAATTCATTTAACGTATCTGCGTTTTTAGTACCTACCTTAACAAAAGTTTGCCAGTGACCGAAACCAGTGGCGCCAGATTACCAGAGAATTGGGAATAGGCCAGGGCCACCAATGGCAGGATCTGCCGCACGGTGATTAAGTCAAGTCAAGTCTTACCTACCTATCCGCTGCAACTGGACTGAATGTATATACTGTCGTCCTTGGTCCTTGTACGATAACTATAAATTTACTCAAATAGCTACTGAAATTTTCAGTCCAAGAAGTTGCATGCAGTAGGTAGAACGGGTTCCAGAACTGCTCTTGTAACGGCACCAACCAAATGACGCGTTTTGAATCTCGTTAAGAAGTAGTAGGTATAAATGATCCTATCCCTTACAGTAAAACAATATGTATCACTACCACTAGTCGTTAGGTATGTTTACCTTCATTGTAGTTCGATTCAATATTTCTTCAGTGGCACTGCACATGTCGTCTCGTTTGTATGACGTTAACCTTTGCCTCTGCTTTCTTTGGTGGCTAAATATTGGATAGCACAACGTTTCGCCAAATCAGGCCTAAGCATGTTTTGTATCATACGGGTACGCGCTGAAAAAGGGTGTCAGACTGTTAGAATTAGGTATGTCATAAATTAGTTACCTATACTAGAGGATGCGAGTTCATAGTTTTCTACAGACCGACTCACATCCATTCGATTCAGGCGACAAAGGCCACCACTAGACATGACTTGGATTGGTTTAGGGATGTTTGAGAAATGAGGATATAACGGTTGTTTTTCAGTAGTGAAGTGAATTCTGAACTCTAGGTCGCGATGCTGTTGACGTCAATGCTATAGATTGGCAGCTGTGCTTAGCCAAACAAGCATTTTTCATAATATTCACCTAGGCTACTAATACTCAAAGTCAAGCGATGCGGATAATGAAAAACGGTGAAAAGTTTTTTCTACTGTACAAATGATGCAACGAAAACCCGTCAGTAAAATCAAATCATAAGTCAGTCAGGCAGTAACAGGGATCGGTTTTCTATGTCAGAGTCAGATGTCTACAAAATCATATACGGTGGCGGTCAGTTTTCCTCCTACATCCAAAATACAATTTAAAATATACATAGTACCTGCTGCTTGGAAATTGCTCCCCAAAACGGGAAATAAGAATTGGCACTCTGTTAAGTTTCAACCGTATATTTTGATTCGGGTAAACTCGTAAATTGTTGACACTCGGGTATAGCTGCCACTGCTAAGCTTTCGGATGCATAACTTGAGACAGCGAAAGTTTTCAGTGATAATTTTAGTATCACGTGAAAGTTCATGATCTTGGCTATCAAACGGTATATAACTTATGGATATAACTTGTCAGCAAAACTATGAACTTGAGGATTTAGTATTGTCACTCGAGCGCACCCAGAAAAAACTAAGCAAATTCACAAAAAACTAAGGGTGGATTTCACGAAGGTGGTTTTACTAAACCATTGGTTTTACGTACGTTTTGCATGATTTACACGTAATTTCATTACGAAATATCGAATGATTCGTTACGAATTTCGTAGATTTTCTTAAACCATTGGTTTAACTCAGTTGAAATTTCAGCAAAACAGAGACCTGCTGTGCTGCAGGTTTCAAATTTCAACTGAGCTAAACCAATGGTTTAAGAAAATCTAAGAAATTCGTAACGAATCATTCGATATTTCGTAATGAAATTACTTGTAAATCATGCAAAACGTACGTAAAACCAATGGTTTAGTAAAACCACCTTTGTGAAATCCACCCTAAGATTTTCAGATGCAAGTTGTGACGTTAATTGTACGGCTTATGGCATAATCTATATATGAATGGATAGCTCTGTTATCGTAGAAGACGATTCCGCCAGAAGTTGGCTATTTCCTTACAACTTCTCGCTTACATTTTACAATTTTTCAAATTTAGCTCGAGTTCTAGTTTACTCGGCCATAATGGACACTTCACTCGGCTTATGTGGACACTTGAGGCCTATCAAGAGCATGTGCTCACGTAATGAATGCTCCTGCTGTGGTAATGCTCTCATAATGATTTGTGGCTAATAAATAATAGTTTCGGAGCATAGATTCGTTTCAATTACTTTGAAATCATAAATATATTAAATTGCGACGTTTTCTGTAACTGCGCTTAAGCATAATACAAGTTTACGAAATAATTTGGGGTTTACACCAAGAGCACACATTTGCCTATTGTTCTTGGCGGTGATGACACGTTTTGACCTATTTTAGCGTTTGTTATGCATTTCTCTATGAATTATTGAATTACCATCACGAAAGGAATAAGTAAGCGTTTCATGTTGATGGTTACTGATTGTAAAATAATAGTAATAACAGGTTTTGATACGTTTTTTCAAGATGCTGTTTCATGCTAAAATTTTGCCGTAATTACAGCTCATAAGTGTGTTTAGTCAATACTTTAATATCTAAAATTATAATCTTAATTATTTACGGTGTAGAATCTCTAATTTTTTCAGCAAAGTTGAACAACGAAGATAACAGCGCAGTAGTGTCAACTTAGGCCGAGTCTAGTGACAACTATATCCGAGCTGCATATATTTGAATCAGTTTACATTTTAGTGTTGTTAAAAAGTTAAACAAAACTGTTGAACAAGAGTTTACAACCATATGAAAGCCAAGAAAAATCTCTATCCAATAATGTAAACTTCAGATGCAGTTGCAGCATGAAAAACGAGCTATTTTGAAAAGAAAAATAAAGTGACAAAAAGTGTCAACTATGTACGAGTTTACCCTACTCAACTGTTTAATGGTGACTATTTTCCTTTGAAGGAGCTCATGTCAGGGATAATTCATAACTTTTAAAAAATAAGGTAAAGTTAACTGACAACCGGTTTAATTTTTTGGGTTGAACTTTAACTTTAATTGGAAAAACTTAGAGCCTTGAGCTTAACTTTAATTAATCACTTAATTGATTTCGGATCCAATGACCGACAGTTAAGGTAGTCACCTTTACATGTAACTACCTATTCATAGGTAGTTAAACGCATAACTAACGCATAAAAATTAAGCAAATTGACGTAAAAAATAATTTCAACAGTTTCAATTTGGTAGCTTTTGAGATAATACTTGCATACTTTTCTACAAAACCTGTTTCAGTTTTCAAAGTTCACAGTTTATGATCTGTCTAAGACAAACAATTTGAAATTGGGCAAAGAAACCTCAGCGAATCAAAATTATATATGCTACTACATTATGTAACATACATATTTCACCAATTACTGTTTCTTATCTGATATTCTTTTCCATTCGCCACAGTTCATTTATTCCGATGTGCTCTTTCCGAGTCGCTTGCAGGCGGTCTCTTTTGCAGACTTTGGAGAATGTTCTAATTACTGCGTTTCACGTTTATAACATCGTTTTTGTAGAAAATTCGGTCGTGGTTCAGGCATCACTCGGTTTCTTTCATTCGCAATGTAACTTTTACGGCCCGAAAACCTAAGAACATAGCCTTGAATTCTTGCTCATTCTACAAAGATTGGCCAGATTATATAGTCTAATTAAGTAATGAAAGCGGCTGTAATGTTTTTTGGCTGGGAGAAATCTTTCAGAAACCATAGGTCTTGTCTATAATATAAAATGTAGGCGGGTTAACATAAGGACAGTTTTTCTGGCTTTTTCTTTAGCCGTTCAGGTGGTTGACTCCAGGATAATGAATTGGTTTCACTGTCTTACTGGCAAATTAGAAAAAAACTCAAGCAGAAAGTTTTTCATTTAGTTAAAATTAACTTAGAAACAGAAAGTCAACCGAAAAGCTGGAGTGGATCACGTCAACGGGTTGCCTAGTTATTGTAGACTTGTATTTTTGAATAATCAGTAGACAATGCTTTTTTTACCATCGCAACTAAGTATACGATCGTTATACCCTTGATACATACACCTACCAATTCTAAGCAATACCTATGAAGATCTGAGACAAATTCATATCAAGTTGTTTCATTTGCTTACTTTTGCAGCTTTTTACTGTTTCTACACAAACTTATAGACATTTCATTGACATTTCACCACAATAAATTTCATAAACCATGGTTTTAGACCTTTTCATATGATTTGCACATAATTTCATTACGAAATGTTGCCTTAATTCGTTACGAATTAAATTTTTTAAAACCATGGTTTTTGTTCAGTTAAAATTTTAGCAAAACAAAGATCTGTTATGCTGCAGGTTTTAAACTTCAACTGAGCAAAAACCATGGGTGGATTTCATATAGGTGGTCTTACTAGACCATGGTTTTACGTACGTTTTTATGTGAAGTATGTGTTACAAATGTGAATAGGCTTTAAAACTAGTTCTATTGTCTTTCTATTCAAAACATTTGAACATACGGTCAACCTATTTACAAAGTGTGAGTAGACTTCGCTATGCCTTTGGCTTAGAGATAATTGGTGTAGCCACGAACTTCACGACGGTCGGTCTGGTTTTTGCCCTGTTGGGTTGCGTTTGTATTGTGTATTGCCCCAAATTGCCTATATCTGCCCCATGCCTTGTTTTCTTTGCCAATAAACCTATTTCTACGGTATTTTCTGTGTTTTCCTGATGTTT